>CATIWK010135757.1:0-14491 GCA_949634005.1 Mallotus japonicus | reverse complement strand
GAGAAAATAATTGTCTGCTTCTCGATCTAACTTAATAACCTTTTTTTTTGCCTTTTCACTTTTATGATTGGCTATTGTATGATCATTATGAATTGATATTTTTATTATTTTTAGTAATAAAATCTTATATATATAAGAGATTTTGATACCTAAATAATTCTACGCTTTAAATAGTTAATTCTATATATATATATTTTTTTTAAGGAAATAGTTAATTCTATATTACTTTCACCAATATTAGTTCAATCAAATCTTCTAATAAGAACGGATTTGATGGGATTTCATTCTTATTCTCAATTCATTAGATCATTTTATTTTTCTTTTTCTACATATAAATTGATTTGTATAATAACTTGTTAAATTTTTAAATAAATGACTTGGATTTATTTATCATATGTTTTGTGAATGAACATTATGTTTAGAAATTGTCCTTTAATTAAAAAAAACCAATTACATTAAACGTGTATTTAATTTAAATGAAATTTTTTACAAAAATTACTCAAAATTCTAACTAATAGCATGAAATTTATATATTATAAACTAAATAAATTATAAAATTATGATTTATATATTGAACATAAAAATTCAATTACAAATAAAATAAAATCCTTCATGTAAGTGAGATTTTTTTCTCAACTATATAAAATACACACATGGTCAAGAATAGAAATACTCCTTTATAAAACTATGAAGGTAAGTGAGATTTTTAATCACGTAAAATTATACCAAAAAATAATAGTGATAACAACAATTATGGTAACAATTAAATGACAAGGACCACAATGATTAAAAAATAAAATAAAGTTTGAATTTGAGCAAAATCATTTGGTATCAAATTAGCAAAATCATAAATAACAATCCAGTTTTTTTTTTTTTTTTTTTTTTTTGAAAATAAATAACAACAATTATAGTAACAAGATTTGATAACACACCAAAGATGCAAGTGAGATTTTCAATTACCTAAAAAAAATATTGATAACGACAATTATAGTAACAAGGACCACCCCAAATGACAAAAGAAAATAATCAAAATGGAGTTGAATTTGAGTAAAAATAATTTTGCATTTTGGCAAGTTCATAAATAAAAATCTTAATTTGATTCATACACCAGAGATGGGTAAGCTCTACACCTAAAAGGAAATCCAACCGAACTACTAATAAAATGAAAATTCCAAAATTGGAAGATCACATTATATTGCAAAAATTTTGATTCTAATAAAAATTTGTTGTTTCAGTTTAAGTTACATTTTGATTTTAAATTATAATATATGTAATCACATTAAATTAATTTAAAAAAATTTACTGTTTGTATATTTCTAAGCAAATCGAATTTTTCAGATAAAGTTTTTAGGTTACCAATAGTTTAAAAAATTAAAAAAAAAAAAACTTTGATGAAAATGATTTATGATAATGCCACATTGAAGTGGGGAGGATGAAACTCAAACATACGGTTTTTTTTTTTTTTTTTCTCTCTCAATATATTATAAACTCAAACATACGGTTTGGTCCACATTTTTTTAATTAAAGAAATAGAAGTAAATAAGAAAAAGAAAAAGGAAAAAAAAGAGAGAATCAAGGTAACAGAGGGAGCCAGCTCAAGATCTTCAACGACCTGACACTGCAATTTCTCAGACGATATAACTAGTGACTGTTTATTATTGGGTATTATGATTATTTAATTTGACCGACTACTCTTCTTCTTCTCCTTCTTCTTCATTTTTTTTTTCCTTGTGTACTCTTTATTGGCGTCACTTTCTCTCCGGCCAAGAACTATAATCTAACAAAAAAACAAAGCCTTTGTTTGACTTTAGAGAGGTTCTTTATATTATTTTAAAGAGCTCACTGATCTTCTTAAACCCAACATCGTTGTCAGTTCAATGCTTTTGTTTTTTATTGCATTATATTAAACTGAGAAGAAGAACAGAACCCAGAAGGAAAAAAAAAAAAGAAGTCTTTGCTCGGGATTGATGCTAGCAGAAGGAGAGAGTTCTTATTGTTCCAAGACCACCCTTTTTTCGGGAATTGATTTGATATTGCTGTTTGGGCAAAGAGAAATTTTTTTTACTCTTCTGGGTAAGTGTTACTTCTTCATTTTTTTGCCATAAAGTTACGATCTTTTTTCTGTTAGTTTTATTATTGATTTGGGTTTGTAGTTGGAGAGGTATTTATGGCTGAAACAGAGGATAATTAATTAATGAATAGGAGAGGTGGAAGATGAGACCAGAGGGAAAGTGTGACACAGTGCGAAAGAGAGGGACGTTTTGCTGATCTTAGGTTGTGCATTAATTACACAGTACAGTGTGTTAGTAGTTGACCTTTAATTTTTATAAGGTTTTTTTTTTTTGAAGAAAATTTTTATAAGGTTTTTAGATCACTACATATTTACATACACCACTAATCTAACACTTCTCTTATTCATTTCTGTCTCTCTCTCTCTCACCCTGTCTCTGTTTCTGCATTTATTTTCCCTTTCTCTACAATTTTTTTCCTCTTTAAAACAGATTAGTTTTTAAAGCTCTTGTTCAATTCAATTCATTCATGGAATGTTTCTCTCTTTAATCCTTTTCAGGTCCCTTCTCTTATCTCCCTCTTTCTGTCTTTAAATCATCCTTTCATGTTTATCCAATACTTACAGATCCCTTTTTGTTGTATTTCTCTTATATAAGAGTTTCTAGAGTTGGTTCCCTTGTGTATAGTTTAATTTGGTTATGTTTTTTTTCTTGCAGTATTCGTTTAAGCAGAGTGCTTGTCGGTTGCTCCTGAACCAGAAAGCAGAAAGTGGGAGGTTAATCTCTTCTAGCTGATAAAAAAGGTATACACTGTTCATATATTATTTGTTTTTACCTTTTTTTTTGTTGGTTTATCTAGAGGTTGTTTATAGCTCTTTGTTTTGGGACTTGTTTTCAGATCTCTCTTATTCCTCAATTTTGATTTTTACTGATTTTTTTTCATCAGATTCGGATTAAAAGTTAAAGCCCATTTAGGATTTCTTGTTTTTCTTTCAGATTTCCTTTTTTTTTTTGTTTTCAATTTTTAACAGTGACGGTTTGGATCTGATCAAAAGCTTCCAAACAAAAAAAGAAGGTTCAAGGTGATAATGTAACAGTAGAATGGTCATACTCGTATAGTTTAATTTGTTTATTTATTTTCAAATAGGGATAATTATATTTTGGTTGAAAATTTGTGTAAGCTTTCCTAAAAGTTAAAAACTTTTCTCGTCTTTTTGCATGTAGAGAGGACAGTTTTCAGGATTCTATAGTTAGCCGAAAGTTTTTGGCTTTGGAGGCATCTTCTTGTAGCCATTACATTTGAAATGTTTTATTTTATTAATTTAATTGGATGAGTTTCCATGTTTGTCAAACTATTTACTATTGTTTAATGTTTAATCACTGTTCTAAATCTTGTAGTTTGTGATTATAAACAGTATTAGTGTATATATATCTTTGTATGATCAGTTTATATGTTTCCTTAGCTAATTTAGCCATTTAATTCAAACATAGATTATGATTGCTACAGAGGTTTTAGGTTTGACCATTTCTCCCTCCTCTTAGATTTGTGAACTGGTTTGAATCACCACCTTCCCTTACTGCATTCTGTATATGACCCATTTTAATTTTTTAAGGCCATCTGAAGGTGGTTGGACCTATAAAAATAGTTTTGCATTGAGGTGCAGTCTTTGTTCTAAACTTGGATATAACCATTTTTCAACGCTAGTTAGAAACAGTTTAAAACTGGATCATTTGTGCATCTTCTCAGAACTTTTTGTTTCTTGATCATATTTTTGCCTGTTTGAATTTTAGAACTTCTTTTTATAGCATCTTATTGTTTGCACTTGAGTGTTTTATATTGATTTACTGTTATTAATATGCTAACTTACATTTTAATGTGTAGGATAGGTTACGCTTTCCTGATTGGCTTATGCTCGAAGATATAACTGAAGTTAGCTTGAGGAACTTTACAATCTTACATCTTATGCAATCTACGTGAAACATGAAAATAGGTAATGACGAATTCTTTTTCTCTAATTATCCATTGTTGTTGTTTGATCTCTGTTAGACTCCTTGTTTATCCTTGTTATATTGAATTAGGTGCACAGATATTTTTTCAAGAAGTTGTTATTAGTATTATTATCACTACTGCTGTTATTATTATCAGGGTTTGACTGTCATAGTTTTATAGGTGCTATCAGTCCCTCTGATTTTGCTTTGATTTAGAGTCTTTGTTCCTTGGTGTATGAATATGTATTTTGGAAAACTTTAATTATCAAAGTTTTCTCCATTCATTTATTTATTAGAACATGTAAGATATGAATATGATGGTGCTTAACATGTTATGCAAACTTCTTGTGGTTTGGAAGTTTCTTTTTGTTTTTCATCTTCCTATCAATTTCTTCTTGGAGCAACTACCTTTCTGACTTTATGTGCTTGAATTATTAATTTGTGATCAATTTTTTGACTATGTAGACTTTTAAATACCATATTTCGGATATCAAGTTTAATTATTACTGAATGCTGCATCTTGCAGATGGTGAACAAGTACTTTGCCATGGGACTTTTGACAATAAGGCTAACTGCAAGCCATTTGGATATAACAAAATTTCTCAGGACTCCATTGGACTTAAGTCTGGACATGTGATTGTAAATGAACATCAGAATGGCGTTTTCAGTGATTTGAAGGCCAGGGAAGGGAATGCAGATCAGTTACAGTACCCAGTCAATGATGAAAATGGGTGGACTGCCTCAAAACTTGATTCATGTACGAATGTGAATGGTTCAGCACATGATAATGAGAAGGAAGTAGCAGATTTTGTGGCACCAATGCCTTTGGATCATTCTTCACTAAAAGTTGAGTCATTTGACAAGGACGCAGTGTTCTATATAGACAAAAATGTTATGGAACCTGAACTGCCAGAATTAGTAGTTTGTTACAAGGAGAATACTTACCATGTTGTTAAGGACATATGCATTGATGAGGGAGTTCCTTCCCAGGACAAGTTCTTGTTTGACACAGGTGTAGATGAGAAAAAATTGTGCACATTTTTTATTCCTGATGACATAAATAGTAATACAGCAAAAGAAAGGGTTGATCTAGATATGAATACTCCACACCTATCTGAAAATGAGTTTTCTCTCAAATGTGATTCTAAGGAGTTGATGCCAATAGAGGGAATAGAGGAGAAAGCAATGGAGAAAATTTCAAATTTTACATCAAAAGAGATTTTTTCACTTCGAGAATTGCTGTCCATGCCAGATGTGGGTGCAGAGCTGTCGCAATCCAAGGCTTCACCTAACATCGTGGGTGAAGCTGAACACTCGTCACTTCAGGTAAATATATCTGAAATTATAGGGTTTAATCTGATTTGAGATTTATCCTTTCTTGAATTATTTGAACATTGAGGCTAGGATGTTTGTGCCCTCTCAGTTTGTATAATGCAAGGTTAGTATTTACCCTTTGAAGCTTAGGATCAATATGGAATTATGCCACTGCAGACTGCACTACTTGTTAAAACTGATGGGTTATGATATCAGCTTATCACGATCATACTGTTCCAATATTTCCATACACAGCAACCCAATGATCAAATTTCTTCCATAGTTGCACTACTTGGCAAAAGGTGGTGCTTGATATAGAAAGAACTATTGCAGTTTGGTTCTTAATGATAAAATTACCAGGTCAAGTTGGGGTTCTGGGTGGGGCTTGTGGGTCTGAAATCTAATGGTTTTAATGCTTCTGATGCAGAGTCGAAGTGAAAGCACAATTTCAGTAACAGCTTCTGCTTATGAAGAATCTAAAAATAGCGAGAAACAGGCTTTATTTATGCCTTCTACTATGGATTCTGTAGCTGGGGAATCTGGCCATGAGGAAGCAATGTTGGGAAACCTTACCCCAGATTCTACTGCTAAAGCATTAGAGCATGGTCATGACTCAACAGTATTAGCAAGTCCTCCCAATTCTGCGAATCTTCAATCAGAAAATGGTGGCAAAGAAGAAAAATTGCCAAGCCATTATCTGGGTTCTGAATCCACTAGTACAATTGGCGATGAATTATCTTGCAATAGCAAGGTGGAGACTAATAGCACAACTCTCTATGCACCCAGAGCAAATGGGGGAGAGGAGGGTTCTAAAAATGGTGGCTCTGAAGATCTTGAGACTCGAAATTCATCCAGGCATGAGGATACTAGCTCCGAGCCATTTTCAGGTCAACTTCAATGTAGTCTTGGGGAGTCCAGTTTCTCTGCTGCGGGTCCTGTATCAGGCCTGATAAGTTACTCAGGTCCAATTGCTTATTCTGGCAGCCTTTCTCTAAGATCGGATAGCAGCACAACTAGCACCCGCTCCTTTGCTTTCCCTGTGTAAGACAAGTTTCAAAATGAATTATTTGTTGTAATGCATCTCCCCCTTTCAAATTTTGAATTCATACTGAGACAGCCAATTTGGTTGCACAGATTGCAGTCTGAATGGAATAGCAGTCCTGTACGAATGGCAAAAGCTGACCGGAGACATTACCGAAAGCATAGGAGTTGGAAGCAGGTCCTTCTTTGCTGTAGATTCTGATTGTCTCTATTCTGTCCATAGATCGAAATCAAAAGAAAATATATATGCATCATTACAATTAATTTTTAAGGATTAGGGAGTATAAATATGCATCCTGTCTTTTCTCTCTTGCTTGGAATGTATGTTCAGTAGGCCTCACCATTGTCATGCTTTTTAGGTTTGATCTCATCTTGCATGTTAATTGAGAGATATGCAAATATCTTATAAAAATTTTGTTGTTATTCTTCATTCCCTCATGGCTAATTCTTCAAAAAAATTCCTTTTTAATGAGTTTGATGATACTTTACTCTTTTAACTCAATTTCTGTTAATTCAAGATTCATGATTGGCGTTGCCAGATCAAGCAAGTGATGGACTGTAATTATGGGAAGTGGTGTTTAAACCCATTGTTGGCTTGATTAGGAACTTGATGAGAAAACACTGAAGAAAAGGGAAAATGACACCCATTTTTGAAAAAGTAAATAATGAAAGTTTAAAAATTTTAGCAGCATTTCAATTCATTACTTGTGCTCTACTTTCTTGTTTCACCATTTTTGAAAAAGTAAATATTGAAGGTTTAAAAATTTTAACAGCATTTCAATTCATTACTTGTGCTCTACTTTCTTGTTTCTTGGAACAAGAGACAGCTAAGGGTAGGATCCTCCATCCAAGAGAAAGGCTCATCTCCATGGTTGGGCAATGAGCTTGATATATAGATTTTAACATTATTTTTTTTGGCTCTGGGTTTACAAATTTCAAAAAAGAGCGTAGGAATTTTTTTTTTTTTTTTTGACAACTATAATATTAGTACAGAGCAAAGATATTACTCAATGGGTGCAACGGCAGCAACATCCTCATGAAGGAGTTGTTTTTTAAAGCATAAGGATATTCCCAGAATTCCCAATATAAGTTCCAGCCAACTTATGTTTAGAGAGTCAATCTGCTACTGCATTACAACATCTAGGAATATGTCTGACCCTGCAGTCTTGACAAACAGATACAACCATTTAACTTTTTCCACAACAGCTATAACTTCCCGAGGAACACCATTCACAGTACTTGACAGCTAAAAGGCTATCTGATTCAACGGTGCACCCAACCAATCCATGGTTATAAACATAGTATGTAGCCACTGTAATTGCTACCGATTCAACCACTAGAACTGATCGAATTTCTCAGCTGTAACATGAATTAAATTGCCTCTAAAATCTCTACAAACAACAGCAATCTGACCGTGTTTTGTTTTACAATCAAATGATGCATTATAACATCGAAAATTTGGAGGTTGCCAACCACTTTGAAAAGAGTTCAAATTCAAAGATAAACTTCAATCAGATTTGTCTTCACTAACTTTATTAGCTCTCTACACTTCATTCCACCATCTATCAATCTTCTTCAAAGTCTGTTGAGGATTCACAATATCACCCCCAAAAACAACAACATTCCTTTGTTTCCAAATGTGCCAACAAACACCACCTCCTAATCCCTAACAAGTGACTTTCATTCCGATTATTAACCAGAATTTTGACAATCCACCAGTCTTTGAAGGACCTAAATCCATGAGAATTTGAAATATATCCCAAAGCACTACCAAACCAGATATTTAGCAACATATATCACAAAAAAAAAGGCAGATGTTCTATAGTCTCCAAATGTTGCCCACACAGTTTACACTTATCATCCATACAACATCCGCTTTTTTGTAAACCTCTTGTGGTCGCTAGAGAATTGTTAGCACACCTCCATAGAAAAATCTTGATTTATGGAGGAATCTTGAGTCCCAAAATAGATTGTTATATGTTACTCGCCCTTGCATTTGAAGCACTAGGATGTAAAATTCCAGATGTCTCATCAACTTCAAATTTCAGCAATCTGTAACCATACTTAACAGAAGACTGGCTATTCTTAGAATAATGCCAAAATTCTCCGTCATTGGCATTCTACAATTCGCTTCCTTTTCAACGCTATTAAATAAATCAGTAAGAACCTTAGTATTCCATTATTCTTGAGAATGCTCAAATAGATCTCTCAGCAAAAACACATTGCAATTCTCAGGCCTTTGAGATTTATCTAGATATTTTTTAACTGAGGTACCCAGGAATCATCCCATATTCTTACAGTACTTCCAATGCTCCTTTTCATCCCTTCTGATATTAAGATTCCTTCCTTACAAAATACAGCTCCACACCCATGAGTATTTATGACCTCTAGTGGCTTTCATGAAATGAGTATAAGGAAAATATACCCCTTCGAGAATCTAAGCACACAATGAATGGAGTTTGTTGACCAGTTGCATGATCAAGATTTAATCACCTCTATTTTGAATTTAATAATTCAATTTCGAGTTATTAATATGTGATTTAAGTGTGTTTAAGTTAGGTTCATAACAACAGTCATTTAAAGATGAAAAATGCAAGTTCCTCAAGGTGGTAGGCAAGCTCACGAGTGGAGTCACGACCGTGAGAATCCCCACGAGCAAACTCCTTCAAATACATGTATGTAGAAAGCGAGACAGGGACCCTCACAGTCTCATTCACGATTATGAGGCTGCCGGTGAGAAGGATGTTCACGATTGTGAGCAAGAGACCATGATCGTGAGACAAATGAATCAATTCAAGAAATTCAGGTAGTGACTCTCATGATCTCGGTCACGATCGTGAGGGGCAAAGTCACGCTCGTAATCAAAGATGATTACAGTTGCGAGAAAGAATGGACGAGAAGAGCCAAAGAAGGCAGTGACCCCCACGGTCATGATTTAGGTTACACAACTGTGATGAAGATGAAGACTGAAATGAAGCTTGAAGGTAGTGACCCTCAAGATCAGGGTCACGATTGTGGTCGTGAGGGTGGTCACGATCCACCTGGCACTCCTCAAACGGTCAGCTTCAAGCTGCAACGACTATTTCTCTTATAGGTCGCGATCGTGAGGGGTATGATCATGATCATGAACCTCCAATTTCCTATAAAAAGTTGAAGAAGCAATTAATGAGATTGGAAACCTTAGGCCCTCAGAACAATTCCCAAAAAATTTCAGTTCACTCTGTCGTATGCCTTTCCATATCTAATTTAATAGCCATAGAACCTACATTTTCCTCCTTTTTCATTCTCAATCCATGCACAGCTTCATGCGCCATTATAATTTTCTTCTGAATGCCTCTTTTAGCAATAAAAGATGTTTGCAAAAGAGTAACTAAAGAAGATAACACCGACTTCAATATATTCTCTATAGTTTTTGAAATCACTTTATACATAAAATTCCTACAACTGATAGGTCGATATTCCGATAGTGTCTCAGGATTTTTAACTTTTAGAACCAACAATATACTTGTCTTATTTATTTTCACAAGAAAAAACTTCAACAAAAAAAAAAAAAAAAAGTTTTGAACCAAAGTAATTACCTCATTCTTAACTGTATTTCAATTCTCTTAAAAAAAGATTCCTGAGAAACCATCTGGCCCTGGTGACTTCAATTTCCCGAACTCAAACATAGCTTTGCACACTTCTTCTGTGATTGGTTTCAACAACATTGCATTCATCCCATCCGTTATTATATTAGGAATAACTTGCAAAAAGTGTCATTCACTAAGCTTCCTTCTTGTTCATATAATCTTCGAAAGAACTTGAGTTATCCATCGACCATCTTTTAGCTTAAGTTTTGAATTTGGTTCCTTTGCCTTCGTCTGACAACTGAAATATGAAAAAATTTAGAGTTTTTATCACCCTCTTTTAGCCACTGAATCTTAACCCTTTGTTTCTAATGAAGTTCCTCTTGCAGCCATAAATTATAAATTTCTGCTCGCAATTTAATTTCTTCTCGTTTAACTTTTTGTGAAAAAGGCCCGACCATTAAAACATCCAAGTTTGGTTTCAAATATCATATCCTCCAAAACAATTACCAAACTTTGCTTTACTCCATCTTTGTAGCGCTTGCCTACAACGATACTGAACAGACATTGCCTATCACATTAATAAAAAATTATGTAATTTTTATGATGCCCTCTCAAAAACTCAAAAACTAGAAAAAAGAGATCTCTTTGCTCACCTAACCTTTTCCCCTCTCTCTATTGGTTCTCCTTCTTCCTTTTGGTGTTTCTACGGGATTGGGTGGTTTGTCCAAAAACCACCCAATTTTCTCATTTTTTTGCTTTTTCATAATGTATAGTAGTTAAGTTTGAGATTAATCTCAAGTAAGTAAGGGCTTTATCCTTTCAAGTAATTTTTTGTTGCATGTTTCGATTATTTTGGTGATATGTCCTCTGATTTGTCCAATGGAGTTGTAGGTTGGTAGATCATAACGGTGTTACGTCAGAAATGGTGAATGTTTGAAGAAAATAGTCTGATTCTGTTCCGATCTTTCACCACATCTTGTCTAATATGTCCAAACAAAAAATATTTCTTCTTGTATCTTCCAGGAGAATATTTGATTTTTCCTTTTTTTTTTATTGCACATTTGTTATGGAAAATATTCTTGTTGTTTTAGAGTCATTTTCAATAAAATTTTATGTAGTGAAAACTATAACTCTATATTTGTTAGAATAAAATCACCAAATTTGGCACAAAAAAAAAAAAAACTCAGAAACTGGAGTTTTATTTATTTATTTATTTATTTTGAAAATTTTGAGCAATGTTAGGACACATGACTGTAATAGAACTTGCATCTCCTCAAAACTGGAGTCTAATATTGAAGCCTAAAGATGGGCCATATGAAGGAATATAAAACTGCCTAATTGATTGATTCAATGATAAAATGAGCTGGCCTGCATCCATTTACCCAAGAATGAAAGAAGAACAAAGCACACAATAATAAAAATTGTTAATTAAATACTTTCTTTCTCCATTAAAGCAAAGAAGGATCTGTGATGGTTTTGTTTATTATTATTAACAGTGACAAGTATAAATTTATTTGGGATTTGATGGGACATGTGTAGACATGATTATCATAATACAAAACAAAACAAAAAATTAATTGGCCCCATGTACACCATATAGTAGGTGACAAAATTAAAAGCCAAACCAAATAGTGTGAAGCCTCTCTAAGTATAGTTTTTGAAACTCTTCATTTTTTGTGCTTTGTGTATGCTTATCTTCCCCATCTCTCTCTTTCTCTCTTTGTGGCTATGTACTCTTTTAGTATAAGTACCCTATACATGCCATGCTAAAGAAATTCAACCACGTCCAAAGTCTTGTGTGAAAGAAGATTAATGGAGTTTTTAGCAATCTTTACTTCTCTTTCTATTTGCCTCTCTATTTTCCTAACACCTTCTGTTGGTTTTCAACTTCAAGAACAACCATCTCATGATGAACAAGGTAATCAAGCTTAATTAGTTAATTTCTTTCTATATGCTTCTCTTTTGTCTTTGTATCATCCTGTCTAGTTAGCCCCCATGATCACACATATAAATAAGAAACTTTTTCCTTACTCTCGACGTATTATATTTAAAGATTAGATTTTTATTAAACAAATGTAAATCATTCAAAATGTACATTAATTCATCTAACTATTGGGTGTAATACGTGTTATATATAATCATAATGTTAATAGTTCTCTGTTAATTTCTATTTGAGCAGCAATTAGAGTTGATGGAGTGCATTATTCTCTTATTCCCACCCTTCCAAGAAAGCTCAGAGTACTTCTTGATGAGGCAGCACTGCCTGTAAGTATAATACCCATTATATATATATAATCAAAATTATTACCTCCTTGCCGATGAGGCCTTGCCCTGGTGGTAAAGGCTGAGGAACTTAGGACATAAGGTTAGGTATAAATTTTCCCTCCCCTACTAACACTAACAACTAACAATCGTAACACATTGGGTACTAACAAGCGATAAAAAAAAAAAAAATTATTACCTCCTTAATTATTATAGTTGATGCATACCCTAACTAACCTGAGATGTTTAACTTGTGAAAAATAGGTTAAAGGTCTTGAAGTTCAAGTTTCCACTTCAAACAAGAAGCAGAAGGGTGATATTTCAGGTATATTAGTTATGTATATATATATATACCAAACCAAACTCCATTTTACTTGTTAGAACTATGTTCTAGAAAAGTAATAGAAAATGCAATAACGTACATATCTCAATTATAAATGTTTTAAGTTCAAAATTCTTCTTTTCTTCTTTATAAATTTTTGAAAAATAATAAATAAAACATGCATGAAACATATAAATTAGACATTCATACATATTTTAATAAATTTGTAATTATTATTTTTTATTTCGTTGATTTTGATAATGTGCATAATATCCAGGAAAAGCATATCATAAAAAAGAAAATGTGATGAATGCAGCAAGCAGAGGGACAAGGCAAGCATGGGTGGAAGAAGGGACCGACACATCGCATTTCTTTACAATGGATTATTCCCATGTTAGAAGAAGACGTCCGATTCATAACAGGTCCTTGCCGGTTGGTCCATGAAACATGGAGGAACACTTAATCCCAATTATAATCTCTGAACAGTACAACACTTAAAAAAGAATTAGTACTTAGAACAACCAACCCCTTTTTTGGACAACAATTTTGCTTTTTAACTAGCACTATAGGCTATAGCTAGTGTTTCTTTGTATGTATTATTTAGGATAATGTGGAGTTATAATTTTGTTATTTTATATCTGTACTGGCCGACATTATGGAGCAAAACCCTAAGTTTTTGTAACAAATTTTGGAAGTGTGCTTTTTTTTGCTCTGGGAAATAGCACAATATTTGTACTGTGTTAAGTTTATTTTTTTAGACTAATAGTATTTAAAGTTCACTTTATTCTAAATAATTTGGTTCGATTAGAATAAAAATCTTTATCTTTTAACAACTAATTTAATGTATATATCATAACTTGAACCCGATATGTCGCTTAAGCAAAAACATTCCCCTTCTAACTGATGCCAATGATTATAATTGATTGTGTTAAGTTTATTGGACTAATTTAATAGTAGAACTCTTTTTTTATAATTTTAACCGTACAACTGAAGAATCTCTTCCCTTCTAAATCAGATAAAATTTAAAATTATAAGTTAATAGCAACAGAAATGAACTCTGACAAAATTCAAATTTATAAGTTAAAAACGACAAAATCGAACTCTGTGTTTCAAAATATTTTAGAGAAAAATGGTTGTTGGACATTTTTTTACTTGTCTTTTCAATTAGATAGATTTCTGTGTATTTTGATTAATATATTTCATTCAGAAAAACTTTTATATGAATCGAATTTATACAAATTCATTTCACATATGGTGGAACTCACTATAAAAATTAATATGTAATATGAACCTGTTAAAATGTAGAAATTTTCATATAAATTTCTCTTGCAATATTCAACTATTTTCTTGAACATTTCCTTTAATATAGTCAAACTTATACTTCAAAGTTAAAACTCCAAGATTTAATTAATTAATATAATCTAACATTACATGATCGTTCACAGTAAACAAACTCTGTAATATAATGAAGTGGGGGCTAGCTATATCTAACATTCTTTTGGTACACCTTACGATAATCACAGGTACAGATTTGGCACATGCATGCTTCGAATTCGATACTAAAGAAACAAAATGATCACATTGAATGGCTAAATTGATGGTCGGTTCAAATGTTTGACTGGGTGAATTAGCTTAATCAAGGTTTAGTCTTTTCAAGATTTTTTGATTTAGTTAATTAACATATAATTTAATTAATTAATGTCTTTTTTTTTTTTTTTTGAACAACTAAATTAATGTCTGGAAACATGGGTTGTGAACTCGTGATATCCATATATGCTTAGGGTGGCGGTTTAGAGAACACTTTACCCATAAAACCAGCTCATGGACATAGGTTCTTGCTGTGGCGTGAAGACCCAAATTGATAATTTTATGTTTAATTAACATTAATTAGGACAAGTAATTACCAGAGGTAGTCATGTGTAGTACCAAATCATTTACAAATACATAAAAATAAATTTTTTTAGTTTATAAAAATTTGAATAAAA
>CATIWK010135692.1:0-12149 GCA_949634005.1 Mallotus japonicus | reverse complement strand
TATTTTTTTCCTATTCTCTGTTATCCTTATTTTTTCATTTTTTCTTTTATCCTTATTTAAATACTTATTATATTCATATCATATACTATTTTTATACTATTTTGCTTTTTCAATATATACGAATAAGATTCCGAAAATATACAGATAATATTCAAAAATGTATATAACTGAATAATGAATATCACACATGTTTTGCATGTTCATCATATATGAATAAGATTCAGAAAATATTCGAATAAGATTCAAAAAATATTCGAATAATATTCAAAAATGTTGAATAATGAATATGATGCATGTTTTGAATTTTCAACATATACAAATTAGATTCCGAAAATATATGGATAATATTCAAAAATATATATAATTGAATAATGAATATGACACTTGTTTTGCATATTCAAAAATGTTGTATAATGATATGACACCTTTTTGCAATTTCAACATATACGAATAATATTCAGAAAATATTCTGATAATATTCAAAAATGACGTATAATTATATGACACATTTTTGCATGTTCAACTTATACGAAAAAGATTTAGAATATATTCGGATAATATTAAAAAATGTTGAATAATGATATGACACATGTTTTACACTTTTAACATATACGAATAAGATTCCAAAAATATATGGATAATATTCAAAAATTTTGAATAATGAATATGACAAATGTTTTGCATGTTCAACATATACGAATAAGATTCAGAAAATATTCAAAAAATATTCAAATATATTGAAAAAAATAAGTATAATTAAATTTAAGTCTCTTATAATTTGTTTTTGAGTTTCATATAATATTTTGAATGTCAAATACTTAAATTATTCAGATAATATAATGTTTTGATTGTATCATATACGAATGATATTTAGAAAATATATTGTTTTTAAATATCATTTTTATTATATTCTTAAGTTTGTTGTGTAACAATTTTTTTTTTAAGTTTTAACACAACTGAACAATATAAACCCAACTTTTAATCATTTAACACAAAAATACCCGCTTTTCATATTAATTTTGACATTTTTAACTTGTAAATAAAAGAAGCCTCATCTTTTTCGTCAAAGAAAAAGTAATAATATTATCATTAAAATGGAATCTGGGCACATTTAACATTTACCCATTACGCATTTCTATAACCCAAAAAAACAAAGAAAAAGAACTTATCACATTGTTAGGATTCTAAAATGACCACATATGATCTTCGCAACCCCTTCTAGCACTATATTTTCTCAACTATGATTAAATATAATAATAGTCAGGATGTAATTTCAAATTAATCCCAAAAAGAGGATACTTGGCCAAGAATAACAGCTGTGTCAGAGCCCTTCAAATCAGGATTCAGGCTTTTAGAATATGGGTTCCCATTATACCACCAAACAAATTCTCTAGCTGAGTGTATCCCCAAAAAATCCTACTTGAACATGCATATGAAATATATAAGCTCTTGCGGCTCTAATAATCATACAACAGTAAATGTAATGAACAACCATATACTCAGAATGAAGCAACGAAAAAAAAGGCAGAATTAAATTGTGAAACATAGTTCGCCCAGAATACCAAGATCTCTATCACTTTTAGCACCGTATACAAGTACAACCTGTTTGATTGAATTCAAGAGTTAGCCTCTGTGATAAAAAGAAAATATATAAAACAATCAAAGGAACATATTCAGTACAATACAAATTGCTTACCACATGATTCACCTCATGAAGCTCAGCAAGAGAAACGGACGAACCAAGAGTAACATTCCCAAAGAATAAGCACCTTTCATTTTTCACAACCCTTGAGAATTGGTTTATCACAATCTGTTGCAAGTTTTCTGGTAAAAGTAAGCTCACATAAGACAATTATTTGATACCTTTCTTTGAAAAGCAAAAAAATTACAAGCTACAACAATCACACTATAAGCACTCTGCTACAGAGTCTACGAGAAATTGGAGAGATGATACTTCACCCACATCAATGCATAAACACAAAAAAAAAAAAAAAATTATCCACATCAAACAATTATCCACCAAACCCAAAAGCAAGAGATCCAATCAGATCAATGCATAAACAAAAAAAAAAAGAACAAAAATCGATTGATCTTCAGCCAAAGGAGGAGGAGCAGACATCGACTAAAACTGTGGGAATGGACAGGCCATGGGTTTTTGGTCCATCACCGATTTGACCAAAGTCGCTCCGGCTAGCACGCTAAGACTCGTCGCCAGCTGGGTCAACACTACTGGTCCCATTTTCTTTTCCAAATAATAATAGATCAGATACAAAGAAGAAGAGAAAATAACTGGTGTTTGAAATTGCAAGATGAGAAGAGAGCTCAAGAGAGTTAGTTGGTGAAGATCTCAAAAGCACAGAAAAAAACAGAGAGAATAGATAGTTGAAGAAGAAGACGATGCAAAAAAAAAAATTAAAGAAGATGCAGAAAAGAAACAAAACAAGAAGAAGAAAGAATCTGAGATGAGCGTAAAAGAATCTAACCAAAATGACAAAGAGGAATAAACTTCAAGAAAAAACAGAAAAAACTCAAAAAAAAAAATAACCAAAAAAAAAAAGAAAACACGCAGAAAGAAGAACAAGATGATGAACGTAACAGATGGAAAAATGCGTACGACTGTAATTTTTTATAAAAGTTGGGGGCACGCGTATAATATCTGATAAAAGGTGGATATTTTGTTGAAAATTTTACCTAAAAAACTGGTATTTTTGTAAAAATTTCAATTAAAAAATAAAAAAATTCTTATTATTTATATTTATTAGTAATTAAATAATAAAGTGATTATTTTTCTCTAAGAAAAAGTACTGTAGTTATTAATTAGACATGTTCAGTTAGCGACGATCGAAAGTCCAAAGTTTCAACTATGGTAGGGAAAAAAATATTCGAAAAAGATGTGCCTGCACATTACATGTTTAGCAAGTGATCGGAAGTGCACATCGAGCCCAATCAGGTTCCAAAATTTTTATTCTAAACTGAAGCCTAGCTAGATTTTTTTTTTTAAACAAGGTAGTGGTTTTGGGATGTGACTTTGTTTTTTTCTCATATTTTATTCGTAAATAAATTATATATTATTGATCTATGTTATTTTTTTTTGTTAGTGCCTCCATTTTAGTGAGGTTGTGAAGTGTTTTTTTGCATTTTTGATGTGCTATGGTTGGTCAATCTAATATCAAATAGAAGCGCTATCAAGATTCAAGTGTATGAAGTTAAAGAGACTGAAGCTATTTGAAGCCAAGAAGGAAGCTACTCCAAACAAGGCTGCTTCTCTCGCTGGAACTCCCTTGGATTGATAAGTTCTATTTTGCTGTTAGCCTTTCAAACCTACAATCTATATTTATTTTGGATGATGTCTTGCTTATGGTGTGATTTGCTTTATTTTAGTTTTAGTAGATTTCTCCCTATCCATTAGTCACGATAAGAAATTCCCACACATTGGAAGAGTTATACTCATGACTGTGTAGGTGATTACTCTTGAAGTAATCTCAAAAGGATAGATGGAGCAGGTTATAGTAAGCCTATATTTTGGTTTGATCTAAATCTATTATGTTGGATTTTGGCTCTAACCCTTGTGGTTGCTGTATTCGATTGCTTTTATAGCGGAATGAATTGTATTCCTGTTAGGCAATTTCTGCAAGTGCACGGTTCGCAACAAGTAGTAAAGTTCGAGTATCGAGTATCGTTCCCACGAGGAGATTAATACCAAGTACCAGCCTTAATTTTATTTCCACAAGCTAACAAAACCAATTAATCAAAACAAAAAAATATATTAACTAACAAAGATAAATTCTAAAACTAAAATATTTTTTTAAAATTCAATAATTGAAAGATAGAGCCTGGATTCATTTCACTAGACTTTTACTCGAATTATAGGATTTAATCTTAATTCAACTTGTTAATACAGTCACGGGTAAATTACTCAAATTACTTAAAGTCTTTTTCGAGATCATTCAAGCATGCCAAAATGAATTACCGCCTATTTGCATGGTCAAGTTAATTAATTAAGACTCATTAAGTTCCTTAGCAACTTAATACTTTCCGAAGGATTCGTCTACTTTCGTGATCGAGGTTCCTAAGTTTCACAGGCCTATGAGCTAATAGATTATGCAACTTTTGTTGTCTACTAATCTACCCAAAAACATGCATTTAATCAGGCCTAAAATCAAATACAAGAATTTATAAAAGCAACCTGTAAAATTGACTGAATATTAACTTATTGAATTAAAACATAAAAATCCAAAAAAGCAGTAGTCTAGCTACACGAATCCAAACCCTGAGTAAACTAGTTACACATGATAGAAATAATCAGAATCAAAGATATTCTAAACATGAGAACAATTATGCTTGAACGTGATTGCCTTGAATCTCTGCTTCTTCTCTGCTAAAAAATATCTCTAAATGCTTATTTAAATGAATTCTGACTCTTTATATAGCCATCTCTTGCCCCCAAAACTTCCAACTCTAGAATATTCTCATTCTGTAATCTTCCAATTCTGAAATCTTCTAATTATGTAATCTATAATGAAAAAGGAAGATTTTTCATGAGCGCACACTTTAGCGCATGGCCATGCACTCGGGTGTGTACTGGGGCGTGTATGCAAGCGTGTACGTGAATTTTGTGTGCACACCCTAGCGCATGGCCATGCGCTCTAAATTTATGCACGGCCTGGTACATGGCCGTGTGGTGGGGTGTGCATAGCTTCTTCATTGGGCTTAGCTTTAATCATGTCAGGGCATACCTTTTTGCACAGTCTTGTGGTGAAGTGTGCAGATTCTTGATGAGCACACAGTCGTGTGCTAGCCTGTGTGCGTGATTGTGCCAGCACGGTTGAAGACACGACATCTTCAGCTCATAAAACTGCAATATATATTTTAATTAGACACTATAATGCATATAATTATTAAACAAACATGCAAACATGCAAATGTATTCTTTAGAATGCAAATTAAATAATATTATGCTAAATGCAAGTAAAATTAATAACAATTAAATAAACTTATAAAAATATATTATAAAACCTATAAAAATGCTTCTAAAATTATATATATAAATGACACATAACAAATTCCTCCACACTAAACCTTTGCTTGTCCTCAAGCAAAATTCACAAGAACACTAATCAATGCAACGAACCTAGTACATCGACAAACTTCAAAGTGCCCATCTGCCACAATCTTAGGTTAATACAAAGCTTATAAATTAAAATCAAACTAATAAATTCAAAGTTAAAGATGTAAGTTTTACCAAGTGAAGAGCAAACTTGGCTGTTGAATTTCTAAAAACATACAAATTGGTAATCAAGAAAAATGAAAGTAAATGACACTATTTTCTGCAACCTCAAGCCACCCTTGATTCCATTACATAAAAGATAACAATATTTTATTTATTTTATTAGCGAGTGCGTTTTACGCTCCATCTTGCTTTAATCTCTCTATTCTTCTCACTTTCAGTAATTCCTCACCGTTCCAATATTACTAAGCGTGGACACTGTCAAATGAGTCCTTTGGATACTCATACTCAGATTAGAGCATTGGAGTAGATTTCAGAGTATAAAAATATAAAATTTATACACTGCTATGAAGGGAGAGATTTTTTATTTTATTTTATTTTATTTTTTACTGCTATCAAGTATGTGCTAGTGTCAAGGTTAGAACAAAAGATAAAATCCAAGTACCACTTACAAGCATTTTTCTAAACTATCAATTCTCAGATTCAGTTATTCAAAAGTAAGTAAGCATTAGGTTCATTAGAATTTAAGAAGTCTTTAACTATAAATTAACTATCTAACTTAAAAATTTACAAGTTAAGCATTAATAAAAGATTGTAAAACATGTACATTGAAAATCACTTTCGATATGTTATGCTCATTACAATGATGAATTTTCAAAGATTTAGCGTGTGAGTATGCAATATGCTGAGTGCAAATATGCAGATATGATGAAATGCAAACAAAATGTATATATCCTCCCCCACACTTAAACAAGTCAATGTCCTCAGTGACTCAAAGAAATAAAATAAAATAAGCAAGAGTTGAGAAAAATGACTTCCCTGGATGAGAGGAAGGCACAAAATGTTCTGAAAAAGAAAATGCACTAAAACAAAGAAATATTAAGGAAACAACATTAAAAAAAATGAAAACAAACATAGGTAGTATATAAAAACTAGTGCGAGAAAAGAAATAAAATGACAGTACAAAAGATAGGTAAATAAAAATAAAGAAAGCAGTAAACTAGGGAAAAATGAAATGATATTTAAAGGGGACGGTGTGTCGGTTTAAGGAATAAAAATAAAAATTTATTTATTTATTTTCTTTTTTAATTTATTATTATTATTATTATTTTTTGACTGAATAGAAAAAAAAAAGAAAAGAATTTGGAAAAGAAAGAAAAAAATATAAAAAATGAGAGTGAATGATGGAAAGAAAAAAGTGAAATGGTATTTTATGGGAGGTGGGTCGGTTTAATAAAAGGAAAAGAAAAAAAATTAATAATAATAATAATTTAAAGAAAAAAAATGGCAATTGATGATGTACACGGTCATGCACTCTACCATGTGCTGAACTGTGTATGTGAATGTGTGTGCACGGTGCAGTGCATAGATTGTGTGTGTGGCTGTGTGTGATAGGTGAGGTGCACGGTCAAGTGCACATCGTGCATTGGGTCGTGTAAGCATAATGAACGCACACGGTCTAATGCACTCAATCGTGTGTGGTACCGTGTACGTCTTAGATTAGTGCACGGTTGAATACACAGGTGTGTGTTTGACCGTGTACTATTGAAAAAAATTTTAGAGAAAAAGTACACGGTTGTGTACTCACCTGTGTACGTACAAAAATAAATGCACGAGCGAGGATAGGACCGTGCACATAACTGTGTGTAAATGACGTACCTAAGCACGGTCAGTTGCATGACCGTGCACATCCACCTCTGTAGTTCTACAAAATTAAGCTGCAAAAAAAAAATAGCAGAAAAAAGGAAAATTAATTAAACAGATAAAGAAAAAAATAAAAATAAAAAATGTTTAAACAAATTAAAGTTGAATGGGTTGCCTCCCATTAAGCCCTTGTTTAAAGTTATTAGCTCAACTAAATTCCCATTTGATCATGAGGGAGGATTATTCTTTGAATAATCCTCCCCCACCTGAGCTCGCTTATTTGGCACTCGAAAAGAAGATGAAAAATTATGAAAATCCATATTTTCATAGCACTTTTAATTCGCCACTCTTTAATAACTTTCTCTCGAGGTCCATTTTTCTTCTTAATTTTCTTGGTTGCTTTCACCTCCTTGGTATCATGAATGAGGCGGGTTTTAAGTGGCTCTTTGGGAACTTGTTGAATAACATCTTTAGCACAAACCTCAGCTACATCCACCCGAAAACAAGAATTCATTGATGGAGATTTTTGTGCCATTTTGAATACATCGAACTCAACCTTCTATTTCCCAAATTCAAATGTTACTTTTCCTCTCTTGACATCAATTATTGCTCCAGCTGAAGCTAGGAAAGGTCGTCCCAAGGTTATAGGGATTTAGGAATCTTCCTCCATCTCTAAGATCACTATGTCACAAGGCACATAGAATTCTCCAACTTTGATTAGTATGTCTTCCAAAATTCCTTCAGGATAAACTATGGATTTGTCAGCTAGTTGCAAGGAAATATTTGTAGGCTTGGGCTCACCTATATTTAATTTCCTGCACAAGGATAAAAGCATTATGGTTACACTAGCTCCAAGATCACAAAGAGCTCTACTAATAGAAAATTTACCAACAACACAAGGTATAGTGATACTCCCTGGATCTTTAAGCTTTGGAGGGAGCTTATTTCTAATGACAGCACTGCATTCCTCATTCAATGGAATCGTCTCATGATCATCCCACTTCCTTTTATTAGATATGATATCTTTGAGGCATTTGGCATATTTTGGCATTTGAGTTAATGCCTCTAGAAAAGGAATTTGGTGATATCTAGCTGCTTGAACACCTTTAAGACTTTCTGAAATTGCTTATCAAGTATTGTATTATTCATCCTTTGCGGAAAAGGTAAACAGGGTGTCTTTTTCTGCATTGGTATTTGATTAACCTCATTTTGCTTTAACTTCTCTACTTCATCTTGAATCTGCTTAGGTTCAACTCTTGGCTCTTTACCCTTATGTTTAACCTCAAGCAATTGTTTTCCACTCCTTAAGGTTATTGCATTCACATACTCTCTTGTCTCAGGTTGGCCGAAAATTAGAAGAGCTTGCCTGTGATGCTATTTGGTGTTCTAGCATCTTGTTGTTAGTTGCCAATTGATCCAATCTTAAGTTCAGCTACTTGAATTCTTCTTCATGCCTTTGGTTCACCTTATTTTGTGACTATATAAAATTCTCCATCATTATCTCCATATTGGATTTTGCCTCAGGTTGAGAGTTTGTGTTCTTCTGCTGAAATCCTGGTGGAGGTAAAGCTTTGTATCCCAACTGTTGGCCTGAGTTTTGGTTTCCACCTTGATTGGACCATAAAAAGTTCGGGTGATTTCTCCATCCAGGATTGTATGTGTTGGAATAGGGGTTCCAATAAGGTCTGCCATTGTAATCATTTAAAGCATTTAATTGCTCAATGGAATTACCATGAGAGAGAATGTTACCTTATTGGCACTCAGTGATAGAGTGTCCTCCTCCACATATTTCGCAGGAAGATACTTGAGATGGGAATCCAGCAAAATTCAGTTTCTCCAATTTCTTGGTAAGAGAGTCTAATTTGGCATTTACCATGCTTAGACTGTCAACTTCATAGACTCCTGCAGCTTTCCTGGGTTGATTTCTCTCCCTATGCCACTGATAGTTGTTTGAAGCCATTTTCTCTAAGAGTGCATAAGCATCATCAGGGGTTTTGCTCATAAAAGAACCTTGGGCAGTAGCATCAATAGTGATTTGCAAGGACTCAGACAGTCCTTGGTAGAAAGTCTGCATCAATAGCCATTCTGGAATGCCATGGTCCGGGCAATGTCTTTGCAAGTCTTTAAATCTCTCCCAAGCATCATAGAGAGATTCTCCGGACTGTTGCTTAAATCCAGCGATGTCCTAGCGATATTTGGCGGTCTTTCCAGGTGGACAATACTTAGTGAGAAAGGCCTTAGAAAGTGTATCCTAAGAAGTGATGGAATTCAGTGCCAATGATCCCAACCACAACTTTGCCTTGTCCCGCAATGAGAATGGAAATAATCTGAGGTGAATAGCATCTGTGCTCACTCCATTCATCTTGAAGGTGTCACAAATGTCTAGGAAGGAGGCTAAATGTGCATTTGGGTCCTCTGTTGGTAGTCCTCCAAACTGATATTATGAAACCATTTGGATGTATGCAGGTTTGATTTCGAAGTTGTTAGCTTCTATGGTTGGTTTCACAATACAGTTTTGGCTTCCTGTGAGACTATAAACACTATATTCTTCTAAAGCCCTAGCTTGAGCTCCTTGTCCAGCCATTCTTCTATCTTTTTCTCTTTTCTCTTTGCGGTTCTTTTTGCAAGACTTTTCGATCTCTAGATTTACTTTCTCTAGTTCAAGATGTTTTGATCTTGTTTGCATAAACAAGAGTCAAGTACTTGAAAAGAAAAAGTAAAGAAAATTAAATAAAATAAAAATGCTAGTCTAGCGGAAATAGAAAGTATGCTAATATTGGTATTGCCGATCTCCCCGGCAATGGCGCCAAAAACTTGTTAGGCAATTTTCACAAGTGCACGGTTCGCAACAAGTAGTAAAGTTTTAGTATCGAGTATCATTCCCATGAAGAGATTAACACCAAGTAACGACCTTAATTTTATTTCCACAAGCTAACAAAACAGATTAATCAAAAAAGAAAAATATATTAACTAACAAAAATAAATTCTAAATCTAAAATATTCTTTTAAAATTCAATAATCGAAAGATAGAGCCTGGATTCATTTCACTAGACTCTTACTTGAATTATAGGATTTAATCTTAATTCAACTTGTTAATACAATCAAGGGTAAATTACTCAAATTACTTAAAGTCTCTTTTGAGATCATTCAAGCATGCCAAAACTAATTACCGCCTATTTTCATGGTCAAGTTAATTAATTAAGACTCATTAAGTTCCTTAGCAACTTAATACTCCTCGAAGGATTCGTCTACTTTCTTGATCGAGGTTCTTAAGTTTCACAGGCCTATGAGCTAATAGATTATGCAACTTTTGTTGTCTACTAATCTACCCAAAAACATGCATTTAATCAGGCCTAAAATCATATAAAAGAATATATAAAAGCAACCTGTATAATTGACTAAATATTAACTTATTTAATTAAAACATAAAAATCCAAATGAGCAGTAGTCTAGCTACACGAATCCAAACCCTGAGTAAATTAGTTACACATGATAGAAATAATCAGAATCAAAGATATTCTAAGCACGAGAACAATTCTGCTTGAACGTGATTGACTTGAATCTCTGCTTCTTCTCTGCTCAAAAATATCTCTGAATGCTTATTTAAATGAATTCTGACTCTTTTTATAGCCATCTCTTGCCCCCAGAATTTCCAACTATAGAATATTCTCATTCTGTAATCTTCCAATTCTGAAATCTTTTAATTCCGTAATCCATAATGAAAAAGGAAGATTTTTCATGAGTGCACACCCTATCGCATGGCCATGCACTCAGGTGTGCACTAGGGTGTGTATGCAAGCGTGTACGTGAATTTGGTGTGCACACCCTAGCTCATGGCTATGGCTCAGGTATGTACTATTCCAAATTTGTGCACGGCCTGGTACATGGCCATGTGGTGGGGTATGAATAGCTTCTTCATTGGGCTTAGCTTTAATCATGTCAATGCACACCTTCTTGCATAGTCGTGTGGTGAAGCGTGCAGATTCTTGATGAGCACCCAGTCGTGTGCTAGCCTGTGTGCGTGATTGTGTCAGCACGATTGAAGACACGGCGTGCAATAGCTTTAGCTCACAAAATTGCAATATATTTTTTAATTAGACACTATATTGCATATAATTATTAAACAAACATGCAAACATGCAAATGTATTCTTTAGAATGCAAATTAAATAATATTATGCTAAATGCAAGTAAAATGAATAACAATTAAATAAACTTATAAAAATATATTATAAAACCTATAAAAATGCTTTTAAAATTATATATATAAATGACACATAACAATTCCTTTTCGACCAAAAAAAAAAGGTCATACAACCTAAATATTGATAGACTACATAATAAGGAGTAGCCCTTTAGTTAAAAATAGATGATAACAAAATTTTCTCTCCAAAGATGTTCTTAAAAAGAAATTACCACTTAATTACTTTCTCACTAACTAAGTAGCTAGTTTTAATTTCATAATTTCATAATTGAATATTCATATGAAATAAATTGTACATTTGGTAATAGATGTATACTAGTCATCCCTCAACAATCAACATTGCACAACTACAGCGTTACTAGTAAAGTATATTAATTATTTGTTATTGAAGAATTTAAAAATAAAATGTTCTAAAAATTATGAATTTAATTAATTTTCATATAAATTAAAAAATATATATTTGATATAGTGTTAGACAATTTCTGCAAGTGCACGGTTTGCAACAAGTAGTAAAGTTCGAGTATTGTTCCCACGAGGAGATTGATACCAAGTACCAGCCTTAATTGTATTTCCACAAGCTAACAATATAGAATCGGTTGAAATAAAATAACAAAATACTTAATAAATAAATCCTAAATCTGAAATATTACTTTTAAAATTCAATAATTAAAAAGCTAGAGTCCGGATTTGCTTCACTAGCTATTACTTGAATTATAGGATCCTTTTACAATTCAACTCATTAACTTAGTCAAGGGTAAACCACTCAAGTTACCTAGAGTCTCTTTCGAGATCATCTAAGAATACCAAAGTTAATTACAACCTATTTTCATGGTCACGTCAATTAACTAGGGTTCATTAAGTTCCTTAGCAATCTATTACTCCCCGAATGATTCGTCTACTTTCGTGATCGAGGTTCCTAAGTTTTACAACTCTGTGAGCTGATAAATCATGCAACTTTCGTTGTCTCTAATTTACCCAAAAACATGTATTTAATCAGGCCTCAAAATCAAATACAAGAACAGTGATAAATAACTTGTAAAATTGACTAAAAATTAATTTATTGAAAGGAAATAAG
>CATIWK010135684.1:0-18686 GCA_949634005.1 Mallotus japonicus | reverse complement strand
GAGTAAATTAAGTAGTAATTGCGTAAATTATGATTTATATTATAAAACAGGATTTTAAGTTTATTGAGAATATTTTGAATGTTTAGTTATGAATATTTTACTTAAGTATTTTATTATATATTAGAGATATTTATAGTAATCTATTATTGATTTTATGGAATAATAATATTGTTTTGATTTAAATTTTAGTAAACTATGTAAATTGGAAGAATAGGTTTTTATTTATATTAATTAATTAAAATTTGGATTTTTATTTCCTATTTTGGAAATTAACAATCTTATGTCTTATTTTGCAAGAAATTACTTGTAGTATTTAAATGAAATTTTTATGAGTTTTAAAGACTATTATACTGTATTATGTATTTTGTGTATTGTGATTCTCGGTTGGGCAATTGTGTAGTTTGGGGCCCAACCCGAGATTTGGGATGAGACCGATATTTGGAGTGTTTTTTTTTTCAGGAACGGCTCTACTTCGGTAGAGAAATGTCCGTTTTACAGAGGAAACTCTGCTGAATTTTTGATAGATTTCTCGTAAAACGTGACATCGAGTTGAATTAGTAGAGTCGTCCTTAATTGAGTTTTTCCTTAGAAATCTAGCATTTATTAGGATTTTCATTTTAATTTCAGTTTTATTTCTTTCCTTTAGCTGCGCCTCCAGTCGAGTCTTCGGGTCAAGGTCGGACACGACTTCACAGAAGAGCGCATTCTAACTGTAAGTTCATAATTGAACTGTGTGTTAGGATTTTCATATTAAAGTATAAATTTATTAAGCATGTTTATATTAAGTTATTATTTAATTATTTAATTGTTATTTTATTTTACTTTTTTATTTATTGTAATCTTCCTTGTTTTTATCTACATTTATTTATTTTAAATAAACTACGGTAGAACGGGCTACCTGATGGGTTTCATCAGAACCGTGTGCGCATCGGTAGAATTGAGAGTGAGTGTTGAAAATGAAAAGGCTCGGTGATGCTTTGCTCTCGGGCATTATATGAATATTACTGGGGCTGGTACTCGGTGGATGCTTTGCTCTCAGGACCGCCAGTAGAATTTGGATTAAGTGTTGTTGACTGCGGCTATAACTCGGTTGATGCTTTGCTCTCGGAACGGCTGTCTTTGGATTAAGAGAGTCGAAAGACTAATAGAATTGATGGATTAGGGTTCTACCTAGTTTTCTTAATAAACTGTCTTATTATTATAAATTCTTATATTTAAAAAGGTTTAATTATAAAGTATAAGACAGTGTATTTTCATAAATTATATATATTTTAAAGAGATTTTCAAACTGCATACATTTCTTTTATTAACTTACTCAGGGAGGTCTGACTCCCCTTAATTATTTTTTGGGATCTCGGGAGTCATCTGTTAGTTCGCATACTATATGCCGGGTTTCTTCTTCACCGGCTATTTTATGTAGGTACCTATGATGTATTACTATTATGTATTGAGTTCTAGAACACCGCAGTAGATATTTTATAATTGTGATGTATTTTATGAATTGTTTACGTTTAAAGTTTGTATCATGATAATTATTATATTAATGATTAAGAGATTTGGATTTTAATGATAATTGTGTTATTTATTTTATTCGAGTATTTTATTTTAAGTATTCTCTACTATTTATCGTTTTTATTTCGCGAAAATTTTTTAAGGCTTACTATAGGTTTCGGATACTTTATGTATTCCCATTCCCTAGTGCCGGTCACGGACCTTTAGGTTCGGGTTGTGACAATGACACTATTCATTGAAAAAATAAAAATGAAGAGGCGATCGCCTCTTGAAAGAGACGATTGCCTCTTCGAAGAGACATTTCGCCTCTTCGAAGAGACGTTTAGGTGTGTTGCCTATTTAACAGATACAGAAACTAACTTACGGCTATTTAATTACAGATTTATGCAATTTAAAACTAACAATTATGTCTAAATATTTACAAAATCACACTGAAGATAAAAAAGAAATAATTATCGACTTAAAGATAACAAAATAAGAACAATGATTAATAATTATATTCTTACGGTTTTAAAATGGTTTTGCAGCTCCTAACTGTAGCCCTCAGAGATGGATTTGTTAATTTGAACCCTCTGAATGCAAGGCGAACCTTCTTCTTCCCAAGAAATGCAGCTTTCACGCTTAAACTCTTTTTTTTTCCTCTCTTCTTTTTTCTCCTCTTCTCTTTTCCTCTCCCTAAAATCTCAACCCCCTTTCTACCCACCTTCCTTAGCCTCTTAGCCACTCCTTCCTCACTTTTCCACTTCCCCAAATTGGACAAGACCTCCCCTCTTTCTCTCTTCCCCCTATGCACTTCTTTTAGCCATGCATTTTTGGCTCAAAAAACAACCAGTTAAGTGCAAAATTCAGAGGGGTAAGGTGGTGGGTCATCCTTGCCTCAAATGTCAACATTTGTATTTAATGGAGCTGCAAGTGGGCTGCTGAGGAGGCGATTGCCTTTTGGCTCCCTAGTCAGGAGGCGATCACCTGTTTATGAAAAGGCGTCGCCTCTTCGGCTCGCGAGCCAGGGTCCTAAGCTATTGGGCCACAGGTTTAGGGCTAAAAGTTGGGCTTAGGGCTTGAGTTTAGCCGTTGGTCTTGACTTTCTAAGTTTTGGGCTTTCTAGTCCATTCTAAAGAAGTTTCAGATTTCCCTTGCATTCAAAACTTGCATTTTCTTATCATCGGGCTTTCGTTGCGAGCCCAAACCGAGAGTGTCTATAGTAATATATTTTATTTTTAATTTATTTAGTTACCTTTTTCTCATTTTAAAATATATATGTTTTATTCTATATAAAACACTTTAATTATACTACATCTAAAACATTGCTCTTCTTTTTTCATTAAAAATTATGTCTTTTATTCTAATTAAAACATCCACCTTTCATTCAATTAAAAACAAAATTTTCTTTTTATTTAACATAAGTAAAAATGTGTAATTTATCAATTATTTTTAATTTTTTTATTTATTCAATTATTATTATTACTGTACATACATACATACATACATATATATATATATATATATATATATATATATATATGTACTTTTAATAAAAAAATTATTAAATAAAATTTTTATAATAACTTTCTAAAGTTTCATTAATTTGTAATCTTTAATTTATTAAAATAATTAATAATTATATTAAAATGTGTATATTATCTAAAGTCCGCATAATGCACGGATTCACAAATAGTCGTATTGAAATTTCAATCCTTATCTTTGCATAGACAGTGAATCGTTAGCATGGCCTTAAGGATTCTAGAAAAGAGAAAAAAAATAATTCATAAATCTAAAATTATATATTTTTTCTTTTTTATTCGGTTTAATGGATCACGAACTGCACAATAAAAATAATTATTTTTTATTATTTGCGATCTATGTTGCACAACACTTTAATTAGTAGGCATTTTTCTGTATTTGTATCTCCATTTTCCATGTCCGTACTATTTAGACACTTCAGTTTAAAAGACAAATATTAAAAATCGTTTCCTCATGGTTGTGTCTCCGACTTTCTTATTTCTATATCCTTTAAGATGGAATAAATAAATTTTCATTAATATTGTTGATTTATGTTGGCCATATAAATTCGAATTCAATAACTCCATAATTCGAACAAGTTGACTTAGTTGCAAAGAATTTGTGGAGTATTAGATTAGCGACTCATTTGCTTGCCATTTTTCCTTATTTGGAATCTGAGTTTATTAGTTGGAGCCTGTAGGTTGCTGCATAACTGGAATAAGATTTCAAATATGAATTCTTATTTTTGCACGGTCTGTCTAACAATCACATATATGTTCACTTAATTGGATGGTGCTTATAGGACGCATTTTGTGTACAATACATAGAACAGCAGAATGCAACATTACATATGATGTGGAAATTTCATCCAAGTGCAGCTTGAATTCTTAAATCTCTTGTAGAGATTTCGAGATTGGTTCCACACAAATCATTATGATTAATTATTTCAATAAAATTAATTTCATAAATTAATAATGAAAGATTTGAATCTTTTATGTACCAATGATGTTTAAATCAAATGGTTTATATTGGAACTCCTGTAACTTTAGAATAAAAAATCTGTAGTATCACCAAAAATAATTTTTGGACTATCATTATCTAGTTGGGATAGGACCGGCTTGTGTGAACTAAAAACGGTGACTCTTAAATCACTTTTTCGCAGTCTCGCTGGGTACAACGAAGCTGTTAGTATATTTTATTCCTATGATACAATAGTAACTAGAAGGTTTCTACTTGAAATTGTATTTGAAGTTTGACAGTTTTCATTTCCAATAATCAAAATCACACGACAGAAAACAATATTAGTGTATACAGAATATTAGACTAAGATCGATTAACACCAACCTTGAGGCCACCTATTTTTAGGATCCCATCTACGAAACCATCTCTTCTTTTGTGACTTCAAACCCAAGGTAACTTCCTCCTTTTTTGGATATACTAACTTGGATAAAAACACTATGATGTTGCTGCGGCTAGGCGTAGATGGTGGTGGATTATCATATTTAGAAGCATAAATCTTATGCAAGAAGCTGAAATTGTCATCATCTTTAGCTGGAAAGATTTCATCTCGAGTTCGAACATTGTTGAGCTTTGAGTACCTTTGTTCAAGAGATTCTTTAGGTATGCTTCTTGCTAACAAAGGAGAAGCTCCACCCCAATTATTAGTTCCCAAAGATGGGTGTTGTGGTGTTCTAAAATCTAGTAATTCTCTTTGCCTCATGTTGTACCAAATTGTTCTCTTTTTTTATGGTATCTTTTGTACTTCTTTTTTCCTTCTTTGTAGATGTTTCATTGGAGAAAATTTCAAAGCTTCCTATGGATATTGCTTTGAAGTTGTAAATGTTTATTGGATGTATTTGATGTGGGAAAGTGATTGAGGCACTAGTAACTAGAGAAGCAACAAATTACACCCTTAGGTCTCAACGAAAATGCTTAATATTTTGTTATGTACCAAATGATGCATGGGTACCGTTACTACTTAAGTACACAAGGCAACTTGTGTGGCTTCTAACATGAGTTACTTTGGAGAAGTTACTAACATCCGTTGGTTCAAATGACAAGAAATATGGATTTCGAATTCGAATTTTATGTAGTGTTGAGAGAGTTTTGTTCCTTTTATAGATTCATCCAGCTTGAATTACGAATTAATTACAACTATTGTGATTATCGGATATTGGAGACATCATATGCAAACGAGAAAAATGATAAGATTTTTGAAGCTCTGTTATTGAAATAGGTCACAGTTTTCTTAGGCATTAGCGTAGGGATCATGCTATATAACTTTTTAGATACAAAAAGAAGAGAGGAGTTGGCTGTGAGTTACGGGCAATTGAAGATTAAAGATTCTTGAGGTTTAAAGACGAGTGGAATGGGTAGGGCTAGTGACCATTTGAAGACAAAAAGAAGCTACGATTGATCCAAGAAATTGGAATAATATAGTGTAAAACGTGCAAAGAATTTTTCCTTCAAAAATGTCCATTTCTCAGGACCAAAGATTGTGAGATGCCAACTAATTGCAAGCACCAAATCTATTGGTAACCTCTTACAACTTTACATTCTGTAATTTTTTTTTTAATGTTGCATTGTTAGCTTAGTTTCATGGAGGCTAAAACTGTTAGTTAAGGAAAAGGGTACCCACAGGTAACTATCATTTTCTCTCACGAGGTGAAAAAACAATCACAAGCCTTGCCGTTGGAATTGGCATAATCCTGGTTGCATTTAATTTCAGATGTACCAATTTCTTGTTAATATCAGGACCCAAGTAAAATTGTGCAAAGTGACTCTGGATGGTGGCAGACCAATTCTCAGAATACCACTTTAAACATCAAATAAAGTGAAATAAGCAAAACCCCATTAGAGGGTACTAGGGCATCAACACATTCCCTCACTAATTAGGAAAGTGACATAAGTGTACATGCACATGCCACGATAGCTGGGATACAAAAATATGCAAAGATGGAAAGGAATAGGGAAAAAAAAAAAAATCCAAGTTCTTTATTTTGCCTTTGATTTTTAAAGACACTCGGTGCCTGCAGGAGTACTCAAAAGTGCAAAGAACATTTTAATGGGTACAGTAACAAGTAGTGAAGTGCAGTATAACATCGCAGAAAAGAGGAGTACGTATACAATTAATTTTGACTTCCATCGGTGATCAAATTCAGAGCATGGAATAATATCTCATCAGGATTGAATTATTCTGAAACGTTTTGGATATACAATGCAAGTTCATGGCTGGAAAAGCTACCTGTCGTGACAAATCATTGGCACAATCATGCAGGCATTGTATCAGGGTAGATGCACAAATTTTACCATGCGCAAACATAGTTTCAGGATAGAAGCACAAAAACTTTACCATATGGAGACATTGTTTCAGGGTAGACGCACAACATTTTGCATTGTATAGTTCATGTTCTAGACCTTTATATACATATACACACACACACATACACATACACACATGCCTTTGTGCATGAAAATAGCAAGTGTGATTGAGTGACAGGCATTTATAATATCTAGCACTAGCACAAAGATTTTATGTTATTTCATCACCTTTCATTTCCACTAGAAGGAATTTCATGAAGAACATGATTCTTACAACGTGGAAGCATATTAACTGTAGAACTTTTGGCTTCAACATCCAACAGCATGGATGGACACACGTCTATAAACAAGCAAAAGAAGGCAAGACACAGACATCACCAGTTTGTACATTCAAGATTTATGGCAAATGGATATGCATTCAGGATTATCTACTGGAAATATACGCCTCACCTTCTTTTGATCTCTGTCCAAACCGCTTTTTCATTTCTCTACTTCATCACAGAAGCTGCCTTCAAGCATGGGTTAAATCCCCATGTCTATGTAACTTATCGGTATATTTTAGGCGGTTCACTGGTGCTTCCTTTCGCATATTTTCTTGAACGGTATGCATGCATGCCGAAAAAGCACACTTTATATATATATATATATATATATTTGCCTATATTGAGCAACAAACTGATTAGTTGTGTGTGTAAAGTATGATTTTTAGCTTATTCTGGCAGATCTTGTTAGCAAGTGATTAACTGCTTAGCTTTTGTTTTACACTTCCTGCAGAAAAGCCAGGCCAAAGATGACGTTTCTATTATTTTTGGAGATATTTGTGCTTTCTCTTCTAGGGTAATCACGACTGCACATAATTTATTCTTCAGCATAATATAGAAAGAGATGGAAAATAACTGACCCAATCCTCTTTTGATGAATTGAATTATTTTGATGAATGCCAGGGCTAGCTTAACCCTCAACATGTACTTTGCAAGCTTGAAATACACCAATCCTACATTTGTTACATCAATGACCAATGCCATCCCCTCCATGACTTTCGTATTTGCGATAATACTCAGGTGGGGACTTCAAGGCCTGAATTTCTTTAACTATGCAATATGAGAAATGATCACTTGTATCTTAACGTTGACATGAACATTACCTGTTATATCATGTAGGTTGGAGGTTGTTAATGTAAGAACTCCTCATGGTGTAGCTAAAATCATTGGAACCTTAATGTCCTTCGCAGGGACCTTGATACTCACACTTTACAAGGGACCTAAGATGAAAAGCTTGCAGAGTGCTCCAATTCATATTAGAAGTAATCATGTTCAAGAAAACTGGGTGAAAGGATCACTTTTACTGGTTTCGAGTTGTGTAACATGGTCTATGTGGTTCATTTTGCAGGTATATTACTCTTCAGCTTGTTGTGTATGATGGACTCTTCAAAGTATGCACTACTGGGTCTATTATTGCACAAAATGAAAGTATTGATTCTTAAAATCAAGTGCCAGTAAGAAGCTGGGTATTATCAGTTATCACAGTGTATGCATAGAAGTGTAAAGTGCTAAAAGACGCAACTGTGTTATAAAATTGCTTCTCTGATATGATTTAGATGGTTGTGTGCCTTCTAGGTATATACTTTGAAAAAGTATCCTGCACAACTATCACTAACCGCCTGGATAAACTTTCTTGGGGGAGCACAATCAGCTGTCTTCACCTTGTTTTTGCAACATAAACCAGAAGCATGGGCTATCAAATTTGACATCAACTTCTGGTGCATTGTTTATGCTGTGAGTACAAATTCATAAACTTGTCTAAATACCTTTTACAGCTTGTCAACACCCAGTAAAAAAAAATGACACATTTGATAACTGCCAGGGAGTTGGAATCTGTGCTATAACAGTATTAGTTCAACTGTGGTGCACAAAACATAAAGGGCCAGTATTTGTAACCATGTTTGGTCCCCTTTCAACAATACTGGTGGCAATTCTTGCATACATTATGTTTGGTGAAGAACTGCAAACAGGCAGGTAAAATTGTAGTTCTGCTTCACAGTTTTTTTTTTTTTACACCTGGCGGTGCTGGTGTAGGACATTTCTAATTCATCTTTGGCTTCTTCAGCTTGCTGGGAGGAGGTATTGTTATTGTTGGACTATACCTGCTGTTGTTAGGCAAAGAAGGTGATCAAGTTCAGATTAAGTCTGAGGGGCAATCATTTCCAACTCATGATCAGGAGAAGAACCTGAAAATGCAGATGGAAACTTCAGCAGAAAGAGAAGCAGTCCACTGGGATCCTGAGAAGAAATAAAACTGCAGAATTTGACAGGAATAAGAAAAGTTATCTTCAAGAAAAAAGGAAATAAACTCAAAAAGCATTATCTCTCTTTCTGGGCTCTGTCCCAAATGAAAGCAAAGTTTCTGAGCACCTCAGCCATTTGTAAGATTAATACTGCAGGAAAATGTACTTATAAAGCTGAAATCTCCCGAGTTTCATGTCAATATATAGGCAATAAATGCATTTTTGAAGGACACCGCGATCATTTCTCTGCAAATATTATCATGATGACTTAGTCTCTAAACTCAGCCCTCATGTTTGACTCATATGCCATGTACAGATGAGTGTTAGATTTTCTCGGCTTATCCATTCAACTAAGATTGAAAATTATTTGTTAACCTTAAAACTATGCAACTAAGATCAATATTGTTCCCCCTGGAAGGGAGACTGATGAGATGCGAGAAACAGTTAAAACACTCAGAGAGCTCAAAAGACAAATTCTCATGTCATCATGAATCAATCATGTCAATACAAAATGAATGCTACTATAGCCACTCCAGTGACTTTGGATCAAGTAGCATCCATAATAATTACTTCTGAAGGCATCCCTCCAGCAAACACTGTGTAGAATAAACAACTAAATAGAGCCCGCCTGCTCATATGACTGTTTGAAGATTTTACAATTATAGAAAAATTAGGCATTTCACTATCTTGCCATTCTGTTAGGGTATTAAACAATTACTAACATCTTGATACCTACATTTTCTTATGAACATTGGCAAAAATACAAAACATAAGTTAGAACATCTAAGATTAGCCCAACAAAGAGAACCAAGAACTCCAAAAAGTGTCTTCAAAGAAGTCCCCTGTCATTTTGCTTCTTCAAGACATGCACGTATAGTTTCAGGACTTGAAATTTTGTTGATGCTGAAACATAAGACAATACAATGTCAACAACTTAAAGAATACTGATTTCATCTATTGGATCTTATTGATTGTAATTTGTTTACCAAGTTTATGTTCCACAAAAAAAAAAAAAAAAAAATATCAGGCCTTTTGCATGATTTCATTTATCATTTGAAAATTATAGCAATCATCTGAAGGAAAAACAAAAGTAATTAGGACCTACCAGAAGAGGGAATCCCCACTAGAAGTTAATTTGGTAGAAATCCATTCAGGAACCAGTTCAAGCAGCAACTTTAGCTGTTCTTCAACTTCTCCTGTGATCAAAGGCAAAATTAGGTAAGCTTAGCTGAGGCCAAAATCTAGAAAACAAATATGCTCTTTTGACTAGTTATTATATGCTTACTTCTATCAACAATATCAGAATGGCCTGCAATTATCTTGTGGATAAGTTCCTCTTTAGTGATAACAGATCGCTTTATTGACTGAAACAAGAAATGCATCATGTTGAAGAGCTTTGGCAGGCAAGCTATCATCTGTCGCCGCCTCTTTGCTTGAGAGATGGCTGGATCTCTCTCCTCTTGTGCCTTTCTTTCTTTTTCTCTGATCTGCAAAAAGAAAGACAACTAACTGGTTTATATGATCCAATTACATTATACATGTACAAAGCAAAAAACGACCAAAAACGTGACATAGCTTACCGATTGCAGAAGAGACTCAGGAAGAATCTTCAAAATATCATCATCAGCTGATACATTCCCAGTATCATTAACTTCATCCTCAAGATTCTGCAGAGGAGATTCAAATTTCAGGGACCTGGTTCGTACAGGCCGTCTGACTAGCTTATCAGCTAACCTGGTAGAGTCATCATCTGGGCTCATATAACATCTTTTTTGAGAATGCAACTCGGGTGTGGCAGACATTAATTTAGAGGGAGTCAAAGCAAGTTTTGAAGGAGTTGACTGAAAACTAGCTACTTTTGCAGAACACCCATTTTCTGCAGAATCTATTTGTTTGCTAGTTGTTAGGACATCATCTGGACATTTGTTGCCGACAGTTGGAGCTGAAGCATTAGTTTCCTCATTAGAGGAGACTTTGTCAAGACATGGCTCTGGAACTGGAAAAGCTGATTGTTGAGAACTAACATTTGGAGAATCCTGACTAATCTTTACTTTGTCACTATTTGAAACTTTCAGGGAGAAGCGCCTAGTGAAAGATTGTGATAAATGAGATGCCACTGTTGGCCGCTGATTCTCATTGATATGTGAATCAGTTGGTGCATCAATGCTTGATGATTGGGTTCCGACTTTTGTCTCCACTGAACTCAAATCTAGCTTTGACCGATTGAATGGCTCGGGTAGCAACTCCTCTGGAATTTCATCACCCTGAGTACATTGGAATGAACAATCATTAAGGCCGAACCATTTTGGACATACTATGATTGCATTGTTTCTTGATAAAGAATGCTTCTTTAAATACATGTATAAAAATTCCTAACCTCCCAAGACTCAATACAAAATTTATGAAATCAAAACACTCAAATCAATAACAAAACAAATGCAGAAAACAAGATACAAAAAAATGCATACCTCTGGGTGAGCTTTAACAAAACCTGCAAGACGAGCACGAAAGACCTTCCTCAAATCAAGATTCTTACTTCCAGATTTCGAATTCAATTCACATTCAATTGCATCAACATTTAGAGAAACATGAAGATCTGGTTTCATACAACTAGTTCTCTCATCAAATGTAAGCACTCTCTTAATTTCAATAACCTCAGGTAAGATATACTTCAACTGCGCCAAATGTCCATGGCTAAATCTCCTATATGACCCCCCAAAAAAAGAACAAACACATCAGTTAGAAACATAATCAAACCCTCCATTATAATCAATCAAAATTAACCAAATAGACAACCAATTACCTATCAGTCAAACACTCGATTTTAGGGCTAATGTTAGTAAAAGTAGGCTTTGAACCTTTTAACTTCAATAACCGAATTGAACTATGCAAGCTATCAAAAAACTCGATCAGAATCTCATACCTGCAAAAAAAAAAGCTAATCAGAACAGCCGGAATCTGACCCGCATTTCTCATCGAAAAGTCAAAAAGAGACTTACTTGGCCGGAATCTTTGCCTCAGGAGGTGGTGACTTCTTGGACTTCTTCGGCTCCTTGGCGGAGGTGGATTCATCCGGCCAAGTCGATATCTGTCTCCGCACTGAGGATTTAACGCTGTTGAAAGTCTCATTCCCCTGAGCAGCAGCCTTTCGGATCTCTTTGACGGAGAGTGCTACATGGCGGTTCTTGAGGCGGAGCTGCGATGGAGGCTTGTCTGGTGTTGGAGCGGCGATGGGATCCGAATTTGAAAGGTTGGATTTGGATTTTGGAGTAGTAGTGGCTGACTGAAACAGCTTCTTCTTTGATTTCAAAGGACTTGCAGAGCTCATTTTTTTTTTTTTTTTTTTTTAAGATAAAGAACTGAAAATGGAGCGAAAAGTGAAGGAACAGAGCGTATATAGTAAGGTTTTTTATGGCGGGAATGATGAGCTGGTACTTGGCCACGTCATTCTTCCCGCCAGATCCCACCGTTGCGTCCCGCGGTTTGTGTTGGGCCTAATCACGTACTCTATGAAGGGAAGCATTGGCCCATACAGCCCAACCTCAATTGGGTCTGGCCCATCAAAAAATATGGACTCGGCAAACAAGTCAATAAACCTTTTTTTTTATTTACAAAATTTTCTAAAAGTTGACATGAATAAGACCAAATATACAATTTTACCCCTGAACTTTATTCAATTATTTTATGTTGTCTCTCAATTTTAATTTTGTTTAACTTCTATTTTTTACCTATTTAACTCTTTTTACACACCAGACAAATGTATGTATTTAACTCGCGCTGAAATTGAATATGTGAAAAATATAAGTTAAGAGATGAAATTGATAAAAAATAGAAGTTATATAGGCTAAATATGTGAAAAATAGAAATTAAAAGGTGAAATTGAATAAAATGAAAGTCAATAGATAACATAAAATAATTGAGTAAAGTTTAGGGGTGAGATTGTATATTCTGCCTCATAAATAATGTTAGTTATTTTCTATATTGATATTTTCTTCAAAATAATGAAATACATTAAAATCAAAATTTCATAAAAAAAAAATAAGCATTAACTAATATTTGTTGATTCAAATGAGAGTCAAAACCATATTTCGATAGACTCGTTTTTTCATAAAACTATAATAATTTCCTTTTATCATTAAGTTTCTTTTTTGGTTTCGGTGAGTCAAAACTGGATATCAATAGACACGTTATTTCATAAAACTATAATAATTTTGTAAAGAGGTGATTCTTTAGGATCCTATATTAATTGTGAAGAGTGATGATAAACAGATAGAATCTATCGGATAGAAAGGATAAAATTGGTATAAATAAGAGAAATATTAACTTTTTTCATTTACGATTGATTCAACTTTACTGTTTTACCTTTTTATTTTTATTGAAGTGTTGGATGCAACAAAAATTTATATTGGAAATCAACATTTGCATTAATTATAGTGTGAAATCTTATTCAAAAAAGAATTCTACAATTAATTGCTCCCAACTCAACTCAATGCTCTGTTTTCTGGTGTGAGCTTTTTCCTCCATTTTCATGAAGCTCTGATCATCAAACACTATCTCTCTCTATTGCTTTCTTCTCTCTTCTCCTCCTATAATAAAATAATATAAAAATTCAAATAAAAATAAATATCTCTGTGTTACTAAAAGAAAAGTTGCACGAACAAATTGTAAAGTTGGATCTTAACCTCTCTGTTACTTCCCGAATTCCTCTTCTTAGTCGGAATGGCCCCATTCCATGCCCGCAATGACAAGGAAAGCTCCGGCAGCTTTAATTCTTCTTTCATTATCAATACCGGCGATGATGGCTCTTGCTCCAACGCCCTTTGACCTTACCCTTTCAGTTGGATGACGAAGATGCCACCATCCAGCTTTTCCCGCTCAACGGCCACTCTTCCGACTCAATTGTAACTCAGTGGTTGGATCTCCGCTATAAGGAGATTGGTGCTCCTACGATTCTGCTCAGAAGCCACTAGTGAACAAGAGTAGGCGTGGCACAATCTTGCATTTTCCTGGTTTCTTATGTTTCTATAATAAAACTAAATCAACAGTCAGTCAATGTTTTATTGAATAAATTTGATAATCCTTTACCTATTCACTTGTATATGTTGTAGATCATGGCAATGGTCCAAAGTAGGGAGAGACCTCCAAACATTAGGTAAAGTAGACATGGTTTCTATACTGAGATTGAACTTTTTCTTTTTTCGAATATTTCAATTGTTAATTTGCTTATCTAGTAACTATATATAGGATATCGATGATCAACCACCCATCCTAATCAACAAATTTCAAATCCTCGCCTAGCACCTAGAACTAAGGTGTGCTTCTCCAGAATTTTGCATAATTAATATTTTTTCTACCCCATTTCCCTTCTCTTTGCTTCTCTTTCCAATTTTAATGTTTTATTATTATTATTATTATTAACATCAATCTTGTTAGGTGTGGTTACTATATGAGGATTAAAGTTTTGAAAATGTGATCCTATTTCGTCTTGTATCAGTTCTAGTCCACTTTTTCCTTATGCATGTCATGTTCTAGCACAATCTTCCAATTTAAAATTTCAACATCACTGTTGGTAGTGCAATCTGTGAAATTTTAATGTTGATCCAATCTATGAAACTTACTCCACGTGCACATATTTGGCTCTTGTCCTTGGAGAAATTTTGTTGCAACTATGCCAGTATCATTTTCAAATAATTTAGAGGTAGCTCTTAACCTGAGTGATATGATTAGAAAACTAAATCTCATTTGATGCTTATTTGCTACTTTGGAGAAATATCCTTACCTGAAATCTAGTTTTCTTGTGTTCCTATTCTACTGACCATTGCTTTTTGTCTATAAATTCTATTGCGATGATTTTTGCATCATTTCTAATTCTTTATTATTATTATTATTATTCATTTGCATATCTTTTGCCATTTTCTTTTAAACTGTTTTGACAATTGAGAATTGGTCCATGCACCTATCCATTTCTACGATAGCAGTAGCCCCAACGATTAGCTCTTTTGATCCATAAGAATGGAGGCAATTAAGACCTTATTTTTACTTTTTCTTATTTTTAATGTTTCTATGCATATGGCACTATATATAATCTAGTTCACCATAGAATAATTATCATATGATTTGTTTTTTTCTGGATGTGATTGTTGCTTTGCTTTGTGAATGATTTTTTTTAACACTGCTTTGTGAATGATTTTGTTGTACCAAATTAACCCATTACTATATTTAATTCATTAAAATAAAGTCAAAGATAAGGAACACATCATCCTAAATAGGACTTGTTCTCAGAAATATCGTGTTATTGTTGGTGCAATCATTGATGCAACTATTCACAATTATTTCTCACCGGTCCAAACTGTCTCTATTCTGATGTAAACTTGCTGATCTTACTAGTATCTTCTTAGTTGTACATATAATGTTTTCTTAGATGATCTCCCTAGTTTCAAATGGAAAGATTCCTTGTACAAACAATCTAGCATTCTTCTCCTTTTTTCTTCCTTCACCAAATATTTCTTTAGGAGTAGACTATTGAGTATGATTCCTGATATCATACATTTATTCTCTAAAAGAATGAAGATCCAAGATTTTTGATTTTTTGCACATGCTATATTATCTATGAAATAGTGCAATTCCATGAATTTAATATGCAAGGCTATCTCATAATCTTACAATCTAGTATTTCAATAATCCTTTCATTTGCGGTAGATCAAACTAGCAATCTGATCATATGTATGGTTTTTTTTTTAAAAAAAAAAGGTTATGCCGAGTTATCACTTAGTTTGGATTGGTTTTAATCATGCATTTTACTAACTAAAATGGTTTGCAACCCTGCAGCTGATATTCTGTACTCTAAGACCCTGTTTTGTTAAATGTTATTATCAGTGTTAAAAAAAAAAAAACTAAAATGGTTTGAATGGAACATGCATGCCCTTCTAATCTTAAAAATGAGTCCAATATACAAATAAGAAAGTGCTAGATAAAGTCCCAAAATTTATATTGGTAATATTTGATTGATTATTTCCTACTTTTTTGAAAATATTTCTATTATTTGTATTGGGTAGAAATATTTGATTGATTGATTGTATTGCTAGACCATAATTTTTTTTTTTTTGAAAATATGACTATAATTAATTATGTATTAGTTCAATATAAATTAAACCATTTATTGAAAGAGGTTCGAGCAATGGTTAATATCTTTGCTACTGTATCCTTCTTCACCAATGTTTAATTACAGTAATGTTTAATATTATATCTTTGCACCAAAGGTTTCTTGTCTTTTCTTATTGTATTCTATTGCCTCGTAGCGTAAGATTTTAGAAAATTTTTGCAAGTTTTGATAATTAAATTTTTCATCAAATCAAAAATTTTTTTAGGCTAATGCTAGCCAAAAAATGCAAATGTGAATTTTTTTTTTATAGCTAATATGGCGCAGAGTTATCTTATAATTACAGAAAAAAATCTGAAAACTATTGTATGGCACTTTGGAAATTAATACATTGTCATGCCTTTGCTTATCTTTTTGTACTATTCATTCATGCAATAAATTTGAGATGGCCAGTTACATGTTGATTGCTTGAACCAACTCTTGTTTTCTTTTCGAACTTATGAAACAATCTATGTCTGATTACTACTATCTATTTTGCATTTTACATTGTCATTGTTATTGTTCTTATTTATGGGTTCAAGAGATGCACACAACAAAGGACTCCTATCCAACTTTTATTTTTGGTTTGTTTTGTTTAGATATTTCTAATACTGATATTACGGAAATTCGAAAATCAAGTGCACTATGGATAGTTATTAGATATGCATAGGAATACTATCGTTTTTAGTATGTTAGTAACTTCCCTATTATGATGAATAAATACTTTTTAACTATTTATAGTGATATTGTAACAATTTTAAGTGCTATATGAAAGTTCTACTATTGTTGTTGGTTTCTTCTTTACGCCTTTGTACTTTGTATTATTGTAAAAAATAAAATTATGCAATTTATTACTACTTAGGCTAACATATTTTTAAAATTTAAGTAGTATTGAGATGTGTATAATAGTGTTTAGTTAAAAAAAATAAATAAATAATATGGTGAAGTTAGTTTTACATTGACGGTAACTTGGTGAAGCAAAAATTAAAGTTAATAAGAATTGTACATGTGAAACATTTCACTAATATCCAATGAATATTTTTAACTGGAAATATATACTTGTTTCAAATTGCTTGGTAAAATCATTTTAAAATTTCTTAGTGAAATCAATATAAAATTTGCATAGAAATTGTCATGCTCTACATACAAATAAAAAATGAATACTTTATCACCAAATTACAATATGTCCAATTAATTCAAACAAAATTTGCCACATAAATTATATTTACTATCTTATCCTTCCTCTTTCAACTTTAACTAATTATCATTACTTAATAAATTATTATTTGAATAATTATTAAAAATATCAACAAAATATTAATGCTATAGTTATTAAAAATATTAACCACATAAATAAAAATTGGTGGTGAAGCAACTATGGCTTCATTGTTAGGTTCCTCAAATAATCCAGAGTTGTAGAAATCAACATTGTCAACATTTCTTTCCATTAGCCCTATTGGTGAAGAATTCACACTGTTCATTTTGGAAGAGTCAGAGGAGTAGTACCGTGGTAAAATATAATCATTAGTATTAAGGTTGTCCTTTCTTTCATCAATGTGATGACCCGAATTTTATTTTAAATTTTAATATTTAATTATGAGATTTGCAGTGTTAATAAAAGTCTATTGAATTTGAATTTTATTAATTAGTTAATTAATTTAAGTATTTGGTATTTAAATAATTATTTTGACATTATTAATTTAATTAAACTCTATTGGTTTTAGTATATATATATTTATATATACATAAATAAATATATGTGCTTGATGTTGTTAATATATACATACATAAATATAAAAGTATGTACATGAGTTTTGTGTGGTTAGAATTTTTCTATCATTATTATTATTATTATTATTATTATTTATTAAAGTAAAGTTGGTTTTAGTCAAAAAAGACAGGACATACCCATTTTTTCTTCTTTCTTCTTCGGGTATTCGTCTCCCCTGTTTCTTCATTCTTTCTTTCCCTTCGCGAGAAATACCAGCCCTGCTTTTCACGCTGCCATCACCCACACCGGCCTGACCTCCAGCAGTCTTCTCCACTACCACCAGCTGCCTGCAGATTCTTCTTTTTCTGGCATCAGCTAGTTGTTTTCTTCCCTGAAATTTTTGGTTCGGGCAGTTTCTATTCTTCACACCGGAATCATTTTTCTGGTGCCTTTTTCCAGTGATTCTTGGACTTGAATCCTTCCTCCCTTCCTTAGCTTCAACTCTTCTTTAGGTAAGGGTTATTAATTCTTTCATTTTCAGCTTGTATTTAGTAGTTTTTATCCTAGGTTAAGTTTTGATTTTTTTTTGTATTTAGCTTAAATTAATTTAGTTTAGGTTTATTTGAGTTTAGATTATTAGTATTAAGGTTAAATGCTCACTCAATATGATTTTTACATAATTTTTGGGGTTTATTTTGATTTTTTAGTATTTTTGGGAAATTATTGTATTTTTAAGAAAATTTTGTAAATTAAATTTTAATTGATATTTGGTTAAATTATAGTTAATTATTATGTTTAATAGTGATTTTTATTATTGTTAAAAATAATTTTTGTTAGTTAAGTTAATATTTTGTATAATTTTATTAATTTTTGATTAGTTTCCTAATTATATATAAATTGAATATATAAAACTATAAATTTGGTTGTTTAATTATTTAAAAATACGTTTTGGGTTGAAATGCAATTTTGTGAAATTTCTGGATTTATTAGCTATTAATTTAATTATCTATATTAATTAGTTTAATGTAATTATTGTTGAATTTAATCAATAAATGTATGTTTGGTAATATTATTACAAATTATGTAATTCTTGCATTTTTAGTAAATTATTATTGATTATTGTATTTTAGGATGATTTTGAATAATTATTAATATTAAAATAATTTTTATTAATAAATTACTATTTTTGGCATATAAATAGTAATTTCCGGAAATAATAT
>CATIWK010135679.1:0-17933 GCA_949634005.1 Mallotus japonicus | reverse complement strand
TCGGATGATCAACCAAATCTAGCGTAGAAGCTTTGGTTCCAGCGAGACCAGCTTGTTCTCAGCTCGATTATAGGCTCCATGACCGAGAGCTACATACCTCAGGTAGTTGGTGCTGCCAGTGCACGTCAGGCTTGGGTCCAACTTGAAAGCACAGACGCATTTGGCTCAAAGACTCAAATTCGTACCATCAAATTGAATCTGTATCGGTTACAAAAAGAAACCAGTGAATCTATTACTCAATACATACAACGTGCATAGAGTATGTATGACCAACTTCAAGCCTTGGGAAGTCCTGTCATGGAAGAAGATCTTATTCATGTCATTACAAACGGTCTAGGGGCTATCTATCACCCATTCACTCGATCACTTGAGAGCCGAACAACTGACATCTCCTTTGATGATCTATACGGACTGCTTCTAAGTGAAGAATCTAATCTTGCCAATGAACATGTTCAAAAATCCACTGTTCCTCCCACAGCGTTCTACTCCCCGACTGGTGATTTTCAACTCTAAAACAACAACTACAGAGGCAGAGGTAATTCTCACCAACAACGAGGAAAAGGCAAAGGCCGATACCCCAATTCCACATTCAACAATCGCCAACAATAAGCCTCCATTTCATCTCCATATCCCTAGTACTCTGATTATCAAAGTCTCGTCTGTCATAATGGCCAAGGCTTCAGACATACTATCCGTCAGTGCCCAACACCTCGCGTAACCACACCAAACCGATCCCTCTAATTCAAGCCCTCCACAAATCTTGCCACTTCTACATCCACATATGCTGCTACCCAACCTTGGATCATGGATTCTGGCACCACCCATCATTTCACACTAGAGGTGGAAAATCTGTCTCTACATTCTGAATATACTGGACCTGAAGAAATAAAAATTGGTAATGGCACTACCCTTCCTATCACTCACAATCTTCTTCCCTTTCATTCATCTAATCGTCTTTTTCATTTACATGACATTCTTCATGTTCCTACTGCTTACAATAATTTGCTTTCCATATCTTCTTTCACTAACTCTAACGGTGTTTTTGTTGAATTTTTTCCTAACCATTTTGAAATTAAGGACATACGAATGAGGGATTTGCTGCTTTTCAGGTCCGAATGATCAAGGACTATACTCTCTATTTCTTCCTAGGAATCAACTCTCTACTCCACCCAAAGTTGCATTCAACTGTTCTCTCCAACAATGGCATGCACGACTTGACTATGCCTTAATCCCTGTTGTCCGTAAGGCCCTTATCAATTCACAAATAAATTTTGTTTCTAATAAATCGTCTTCTTTATGTGCAGCATGTTGCATAAGCAAGAGTCATAAGTTACCATTTTCTAAGTTTGTTTCCAATGTTCAGGGACCTTTAGACTTGATTTGTTTGGATTTATAGGGCCCTTCTCCCATTCCGTCCATTGATGGACATCGTTATTATGTTTTATTTTATGATCATTACTCTAAATATTGTTGTATTTATTTTGTGAAATTTAAATCTGAAGTTCTTAGTGTTTTTATCAAATTTTTCCATTTAGTTGAACGATTTTTTAATTGCACCATTAAAAGTTTTCAATCTGTTTGCGGAGGAGAATATCAAGCCTTAACCTCCTACCTTTCTGGAAATGGCATCACTCAATGTGTTGTCTTTCCCAAAACCCCTGAACAAAATGGTTGCACTGAGCGCAAACACAGGCACATCGTTGAAACTGGATGTGCTTTACTACACCATTCATATGTACTAAATGAATATTGGCATTATGCTTTTGACACCGTTGTCTACATTATCAATCGCTTGCCAACACCTATTCTCCATCATGACACCCCTTTCCAAAAGCTATTTCATTCTCCTCCTCAATACAAAGAATTGAAAGTTTTTGGGTGCCTTTGCTAACCTTGGCTCAAACCCTATGCACCACACAAGTTAGCACCTAGAAGTAAACAGTGTGTTTTTCTTGGGTACAGTAAAATTCACAAAGGTTATTATTGTCTAGATCTCTCTACAAAGAAAATACTAATTTCTAGACATATTGTTTTTTATGAACAGGTTTTTCCATTCTCCACAAATGATGGGTCAAACTCCAGTGCATGTCCGGATTCACCAGTAACAATTTTTTTATCCAGTACCTTACCTCCAACAACCACACCATCCACAAACCAAGCCATACACGAAACTCCTTCTACCGAACTATCTACACTACTACACCCTCCACAACCAATGAACCTACCCATTCCACTTCCCCACCTGCTCAACGAACCCACACCATGGTAACCCAATCCCAAACATGATCACTCAAGCCTCACACCTTCCTTGCCGACACCAACTCTAACTTTGAACCCACCACCTTCAAACAAGCTAATAAATACCCACATTGGCGCCAAGCTATGGCCGAGGAAGTACAAGCCTTGGTCATAAATAATACATGGGAACTTATTCCTCATTCTCCCAATATGAATCTAATTGACTGCAAATGGGTTTATAGGATCAAACGTAAACCCAATGGTTCTGTTGATCGCTACAAAGCCAGGCTCGTTGTAAAGGGCTTCCACCAATGCTTAGGACTTGATTTCACTAACACTTATATTCATGTCATCAAACCAGCTACCATTTGGGTTCTTCTTTCTCTTGCTATGTCAAACAATTAGGCAATAAAGCAACTGGATGTCTCTAATGCCTTCCTACATGGCGACCTTGATGAAGCAGTGTTCATGCAACAACCGCCTGGATTTCAAATTCCCCAATTACCTTCACATGTGTGTCGTCTAAACAGGTCCCTCTATGGCCTTTGGCAAGCCCCCAGACAATGGTTCAAATGCCTGACATCACACTTACAAAGCTATGACTTCACAGGCTCCAAAATGGACACATTGATGTTTCATTATCACCGAGGTACTGTCACCATTTTCTACCTCATCTATGTTGATGATATAATCATCACTAGCAGCTATATACACTCTATTCAAGCAGTCATTAATCATCTCAGCCATGCATTTGCACTAAAGGACCTCGGGCCTCTACACTACTTTCTTGGTGTTGAAGCTCATTGGCAATCTGATGGGTTATTACTTACTCAAAGTAAGTATATTCGAGACATCTTAAACAAAGCTGATATGTCTATTGCCAATGGTATTGGGACACTTGCTTGTTCTAAGCAAAAACTCGTGCTTAAGGACTCTCCGCCATTTCTTGATCCCACACTCTTCCGAAACATTATGGGTGGGCTCCAATACTTAGCTCTCACATGCCCTGATATATCTTTTTCAGTAAACAAGGTGTCTCAATTCATTCACCAACCCACAATGCTGCACTGGACAGCAGTAAAATGCATCTTGAGGTACTTACAGTCCACCCAAAACTTTGGTATTCTTCTTCGGCCTTCTTCTTGTCGTACTATTACTGCCTTCAGTGATACTGACTGGGGCGAGTCATATGATGACCAAAAGTCCACTTTAGGGTACTACTTGTTTATTGGCGATAATCTAATTTCTTGGGGCTCCAAAAAGCAACGAACCGTTGTGAGGTCCACTACTAATGCTGAGTATCGGGCCATTGCCCATACAACTAATGAAGTTCACTGGTTACAGTCCCTATTATGCTAGATTGGCTTCCATTGTCAATGAGCTCCTACCATCTGGACAGATAACCTCAGTGCTAAGTACATGATGACAGTACCTATCTTTCACTCCAACTCTAAACACCTGGAGATTGATTTTCATTACGTCCGCGTTAAGGTTACCACCTAGGAGCTTACATTTCATTACTTACCAACTAATTTACAGGTAGCAGTTTTTTTCACCAAGCCTTTGTCCAAGTCCAAGTTCCACCAGCTCCGCTCCAAGTTGACCCTTGCATCTTCCCCGGCTCAACTTACGAGAAGGTAATAAGCTCATCAAGTTGTTACGTTTAGATGACTCATGTTCATCCTGTTGTTAGTATTGATTATTCTTTAGTAATTGAGTTTTGCTCAAACTCTTGTAACCTGATGTCTGTATATATACACACCTCTGTACATCTACTAATTCAATCAATACAAAACACCAATTGTTTCAAGTTCTGCTACTACAGCATCAAAAAGATCTATGTAGTATCCTTTAATTTTTGATACGTCTGTGACAGGATCTCTTGGAACATTCAGAAAATAAGTGAAGCCTTCCTTTACTGGCACTCCGATTCGCAGTTTCTTTCCATTAGTTGGAATCTCCCAACCTTTAGGAACTGCAGTTGTATCTCCTGGCCATATAACAGGGGAGATACTGGTATTAGAAGGAGGATTGTAACCCTGAGCTGTTGATGAGGTTAATGTTTTGACAAGCCCATTTTCGGGTAGCCAAAATCCTACCTTTCTTGGTCCATCGTCATTCACATTAACTATTTGGAACACTGATGACTGTAACTACCTATTAATGAAGCTATAATTTCCTGTAATGCCTTCGAAGTTTATGTTTGACAAAGCTTGTTGAAGGTCTGCACCGATTTTAGATACTCCAATGCTTTCAAGGTCAGTTGAAATAGCTCCAGAAACATTTACCTTAAGGAAGCCGAGATTTTTAGTCTTTGCAGCTACTTTCTCAATTGCCATTGCCAATGCAACTGTAGCATCATATGCCCATAATCCATAAATGTTGAGTTCAGCGTCAATTATGTCAGGATGATCATGATGAAATTTCTTTTTCCATTGAGCCTTAAAATTCTCTATCTTTTCAGTTCTTGGAACAGAAGGTTTAACACACAAGACTCCTTGCATTGACTCAATGTCAGGATAGTCCATTGAATTCAAGAAATCTGTCATGCCATCTATCGTTATCCAGACGTAGCTTGTACTCCTGATTCCTATCTCTTTGGCTATGTGAAATAGCCTGATGCCGATGTAGGATGCATATGCAAAATGAAGACTCGAGTCTGTATTGACTTCATTTTATATAGTTCTTTACGAATTTGATCATCTGTAGCTTCTGGAGAATTGCACTCCTATAAGGTACACGGGCATCAACTGCTTGCAAGGCATCAGTTAAATAAAGTATGATTCCAACCCCAAATTCATCGTCTACGTAGACAGGCACAGCTTCTTTCCATCCAAAAGCTTGAACTATAGCACTTATGGCCTTGATTTGACATGAATCGCTTCGTGTAGCTCGAAAGAAGTATGGACTCCTGATGGAAGCTAGAGAAGGACTTGTTGCTGAGAATGATATGATGGGTACTTGCGCTTTTTCTCCAAGGTCAATAACAAAGTTTGCCTCCATTGATGTCGCTGGTCCTATGATTGCTTTTACTTCAACATTTTTAATGAAGCCCAGAGCTGTGCTTTGAAACAAAGAAAAAGCAAATCAAAATTAGAATTATTGATTTCTGATCATTTTGTGAAGATTCAATGGATAGTTCTAGTGATTCTACGTTTTAATTAATCCTTCAGTCTTATTTATTTATTTGAAGTTGTGAAATTCAGATAATGGTGATGATACATGCTGCAATATAACTTTTACACTTATGTTCTTTTGAATGTTTTAATTAAAGAACAATATAAATTCTAAGCAAATTAGTTTAGTATTATTAATCAATATGAATTCTAAATATTAAGAGCAAATAATATAATATATTCCAATATAGAGAGAAAATAATATAATATATTCAAATACAGGGGAAAAATAATATTTAATTGATAATTGTCATGTCAATTAATGATAATTGTAATGGAAAATTTGACAAAAGGGGTAAATATTGTAATTTTGCAAAATAAAAGGGGAGATAATATAAATTTTAAATGTCAAGTACCAAGTAGTATAATATGGCAAATTATATCATGGACCCCTATCCATATAGCAATATGGATCAGAGTCCATCACACGTGAGAAGGAAAAAAACATGCGTTGCCTTTTGATATTTTGCGCTATGTATAATTTGCCACTGAAAATGAAAACGCTTCTCTCCATCTTCTTCCTCTGTTTACTTCCTTTTGTATTTTTTTTAATAGAAAAAAAATATTATCAATATTGGGTCTTGCTTTGTCTTGGATGCGGAGCTTTGGAGTATTTATGAAGGACTTTCTATGGCATGGAGCTTGGGTGTTAAGCAGGTGATGGATTGGTGGAGGTTGATAGTGCCTGTGCTGTGAGCATGGTTTTAAATAACTCACTTAATACCAACAGTCATATGCATCTTATTAGGCGAATTCAAGACCTTCATAGACAGTGGGAAGTCAAGTTTCATCATATCTTCAGGGAAGCTAATATGGTGGCAGATAGACTCACGAATTTAGCTAAAAGTCTTCAGCCGGGTGATTTTGACCTCTTCTTGATATGATTTTGTGTGTATGGATTCCCTCACCCTCAAGCTTTCTTTAGATACCATCACTAACACTTAAACCTAACTGTATCCATTTTTCCCAAATGGAGGTTTTGATGTTCTGTGTAAAATCATTAATTTGTGCATATATGTTCATTAGTTGTAAAGTAGAAGTTCAATTGTTATTAATTGAAAATTCATCGTAGTTTTAATATATTGTTTCATCCTATTTTTTTGTTTACTCTTTTTTAATCTAATGACCCTACATATTTTATCTTATAAACATACATTATTTAAATAATAAATCTACAATATTTAACTAAAATAAAATATAAAGTAAAATTCTATTTATTATAATTAAAAATAAAAAATTAAATAATTTTTTAATGAATAAAAAATTTTATTTTCACTAAATCATGAATAAAAAATTAAATTTAACCATTGTAATTAATAAAATAAAAAGAAAAAATAAATTTTTGATAAATAAAAAATATATATTTTTTTAATTTTTAATGATATTGAAAGGATAATATTAATAAACATGCAGGTAAAGATCAATGAACATATAAGTGAAGGTTAATAAATATACATGTGAAGATTAATGAACTAGTAGGTTCAAAAGTCAATGACACTACAAGTGATGATTAATGAAAATGCAGTTAGAGATTAATGAACTTGCAGGTGAAGGTCAATGAATATGCATTATTTAAGTAATGACCCTACATGTTTTATCTTATGAACATACATTATTTAAGCAATAAACCTACAATATTTAACTAAAATAAAAATATAAGCAAAACTCTATTTATTATAATTAAAAAATAAAAAACTAAACAATTTTTTAATGAATAAGATTTTTTATTTTGACTAAAATCATGAATAACAAATTAAATTCAACCATTGTAATTAATAAAAAAATGAAAAAATAATTTTTTGATAAATAAAAAATATTTTTAATTTTTTATTGAGATTGAAAGGATAATATTAATAAACCTGCAAGTGAAGGTCAATGAACATGCAGATGAAGACCAATGAAACCGTAGGTGAGGATCAATGAACATGCAGTTGAAGATCAATGAACTAGCAGGTGAAGGTCAATGAACATGTATTATTTAAGTAATGACCCTACTTATTTATCTTATAATCATACATTAGTTAAGTAATGAGCCTATATTATTTAACTACAATAAAAATTAAAAGTAAAACTCTATTTATTATAATTAAAAAATAAAATATTAAATAATTTTTATTTCATTATATATATATATATATATATATATATATATAATATGTTTGTATTAAACAATATCATATGCATCCACCTAATATTTGATTGAAATGGTTACAACATGTCTAAAACCAAATCTTTATAAAAGCAGACAGGCTATTTATAGAGAAAAAGACAAAAGACGTGAAAGGTTACTTTTAGACCAACAGGTCTACCATATTCTGCTTTATCTCTATAATGTTAGCTTGTGAAAGGATGCTAAAAATACCAGAAACGTTTAAAAAAAAAAAAAAGAAGGGCGTTCTACTCTTTTTTTTTTTTTTTAGTAATTTACATGTGTGAGTTCATATTATAATATGGACAGGGGTCCATGATATAACAATTAGTATAATATAGCAAATTACAGGGGTGAATAGTAATTCACCCTTATATTATTTGTTGAATCCTTTTTTTTTTAGGGATTATTTATTGAATCCTTAATTATTCTCATTGGCTTAGAAATTTCTCTAATATTGGCAAATAGTAATTCACACTTTTTAAAAAATTATTTTAAATTTATACTATTACATTTAGAACGATATATATATATATATATAATAAAATTATATTTATTCAAAAACTATTTTTAATATTTTAAACAAATTACTTCAGAAAAAACTGGCATATAAATAAAATTTATTACAATAAGCATCAATAATAATAGAATAATCTAAAATAACTTTTAAAATACATAAGTCCTTAAATTTATTAGATGGTTTTATTTTACTTTTAAATATAAAATTTCTAATTTTTTAAATACTTTTGATATTAAAAATATAATTTAAATAAAATTCAAAAATTGGTTTATATTATGTATATATATATATAATGTTAATGACATTTTGAATCAAATATAGATCAAATATATTTTAAATTTTTTGGATCAGTAATAAATTTTAATAAAAAGTGTAGGTAAAGGGATAGTATATCATTTTCATAAAAAGATATATGGGTAAGGTTTTTTTTTGTTTTTTTATTAATCTAATCAGACAACTTAAAAACAATAATGATAATTTCTTTAAAAAAAAAAGGTAATGAGCAATCTATACTATATATAAAAGTATGAATAGAGAGAAAATATTTTTGGACGAAAATAGATATGTACTTTTTATATATTCACAAAAATAATCTTTATTTGATTTTCAAAAGATTTTAAAATTAATGATAATACTTTTAGTTTGTATTTTAAAATTTAAAATTTTATATTTAAAAATGGTATAGATTTAAATAAAAATAGAATAATTATATTGTATTAATTATCAAATTTAAATAAATACATAAATTATTAAATTAGTATAAGATTCATATTTATTTTAATTATATTATAAATAAAAATGATATTACTCTTCCATATTAATTTTTATATTCTATAATTATAAAACTATCACTATTGTAAATATGTGAACATTTTTAAGCAATTATTTTTATGTTAGTATTCTTTTTTTATAATAACTCTTAAAATGTAATATACATTTTATATGAATTATTATCAATAATATATATTATTCATTATTATCAATTCATTCTATTAATATTATAATAATCTTTATTTTTATAATAAAAAATTAAAATAAACTATACATAACCATTTTAATCCCGTGTGTTACACGTGAGAAAAAAAACTAGTTTTCTGTAAAAGTATAGAAGGAAATAATATATATATATATATATATATAGAGAGAGAGAGAGAGAGAGAGATAGTTGCGGCAAGTGTCCAACTGCCTCGACATTTGTACATAGTCGCTTGTTTAAAAAAAAAAAAAAAGAAGACAGTACAAGACAATAATTATGAAGATCAGGCAGATTGGTCAGTCCATTTTACATATGCAAATTTTTAAATTAATAACATTGAACAACAAATGACAATTGCAAATGGTACTGATAGATTGTCAAGAACTCTGCCAATTCAACTAGCGGATTTAGCTTTATTTTTTTTTATTTAAAAAGATTTCCGCCAATAAAAATGGTGGATTTGCTTTGTCCTTTAATATTTCCGCCAATTCCAATGATGGAATATGTTTTTTTTTCAATTATTTTTCACTTCAAATTGGGAATTAGTTTCAAAACTTTCCTAAAATAGTAATATCTTTTATTTCTCACACTAAATTGACAAAAAGTCTTCTATATATTTGTAAAAGAATTTGTGAAGGCAGTTACCGCAAGTGTTCCATTGCCTCACCTTAAATTCATTTTCAATTGATAAAATATGTTAAAATTAAGAGACGATAGATATATTAAGCCAAACAAAATACAAAACAAATTTTGAATATCTAGATTTTAACTAAAAATAAAATAATTTATAATTATACTAATGATTGATAGTAATGAATATTTTTTTAATATTTATATATACAATTTATATTTACATATACATTTATATTTTTAAAATCTATATCTTTTTTCCCATATTTTCATTACCTATATTTTGGATGCTCTTTTGCAAGAAGTTGATGAATATGAAGGCCAAGAAAAATAGCAAGATCCTCAAGACCCTAAAGACCCTCCTCATAGGAAAAGATCAAGACAAGAGGGTACTTCTCAAGGAGCTCAAGCATTTTGGAGAAGAACCTCCATGGGTTGGCCAAATGTTTGATAGAATGAGCTTGATGGAAAGAAATTTCAATGATCGTTTTGATCAGGTCGATGCTTCCATTGCTCATCTTCAACATGATTTTCACTTCCTCTATGAGCAACAAGGATACACTTGCTCCTTTGCACCTTTCACTCATCCTTCTCCACCTCCTCATCAAGACTAGTTTATCTTTTTATTAGGGAAAATTATAAAAAACTATCATGTGGTTTGAACCCTAATCACTTTCTGACCTGTGGTATTAACCCTAACAAAGTGGTACCCTGTGTAACGGTCCGTTAGTAAATCACGGCAAATCAACTAACACCGTTAAATTTACTGACGTGGCGAAGGATATTATCGTCATTGCATACATTTTTCCAACTTGACAGACAAGGACAAAGCCCTAATTTCCTCTTCCTAATTTCCTACCGTCTATCGTTCAAAAAAAAAAATCCTATCATTCAACCACACTCACTCCCACCCTTCCCCGGCCCACCACTACTCCCTCTCTCCGCTACCTTTTTTATCCGATGACTCTCCGTCTCCCATCGCCACCACCGCCACCATCACCATCGAGACTGCAGTAGCCTCTTCTTCGTTTTCTTGTATCCATACATTACTTCTCCACATCTTCACCTAACAAAGTCCCAGCAATTCATCTTCCTCACCATCTCCACCACCTTCACCTTCGCCATCACTCGCTTTGGCCATGGCTTCGCAGGCTGAAACTTCCAAGATTAAGTCCAACTCTCAAGTCCCAACAGAGAAAAGGTCCCTAAAATAAGGCAGAGATGGTAGCAAGCATCCAGTTTACAGAGGCGTAAGAATGAGAAGTAGGGGTAAATGGGTATCTGAAATCCATTTACAGAGGCAGCAAGCATCCAGCTAACACTGTTTATGGATGGAAGGTAGTTGTATCGGTGGGTACTGGAATAGTCTGTTTTGGGGAAGAAAAATTTAGGGAAAGAAGAAAATTTGTTAAAACCTCGGGTTGTTTGGTCAATGCAGCTGCATTACAAATTTGTTACAGTAGTTAATCAGTTAGGCATTGACAATATGTCTTTAACTTTACTCTTTAATATCTAAATTAAAATTTTGATCTATATACTAAATATGTTTATAAATGAAGGCTGTTATTGTTGTTGTGATTGTAAATTTTCAACTATGGGTGATATTAGACATGCAGAATCCTTGCAATTCGACTTTAGCACTTTGCAGACTTGGAATGCTATGATTGGTGGATTGGTTAAAGGTGGGATTTGAGGAGTGCAGGAAGTTGTTTGATGAAATGATTGACAGAGATGTTGTTTCATTTACAGGAATGATTGATGGGTATGCCAAGGCTAGAGATATGGCATCTGCTAGTGCTCGAAGAGCAATGTGATAAGGAGTAGAGTTTAAAATTTTGTAAATGTTGTTTAAAAGATCTTTCTTTATGTGAGTAAAAAATTTGGAAAGTCACTGATAGTTTGTTTAACCAGAGATTTTCATGGTTTCTGGTGCCCTGTTTTGAGTACTGAATGATTGGTTTATAGCATTATAAAAGCATTTTTCATATGTATACTAGGAAAGTACTTTAGCTATCAAAGATGTAAATCATCTCAACTCAGTTCCAACTTAACTCCACATTAACACTCCTTCAAACTGATTACTGCATTCATTACATCCCATAAAATAGTTGTATTTGGGAAACAGAGAAAAACAAAATCACAATTATCTACAAGCTGAAGAAAAAAGTTTTGAGTATCTCAATTCAAATCACAGAAAATTCACCTCACATTTCTTCTCTTCTCTTTTTTTTTACACAAAAACATGTTGGAATTTTTTCACAAGAACACAGAAACAAATCCATTAATCACAGTGTTCCATGCTACAAGATCTTTATCGGGTATAAACTCAAACACCATATATGCACTCTCGTATTCTTCGTAGGTAGCATACATATGCACCAAACTGTTTACTACATTCCTTGTCGTTAGTCGCCTATAGGAAGAAAACCATGTCTTGAAGTTTTCTTCTTGACCTGATCTACATTCCCTATTGTTGGATTCAATATCACTAACCCAAACTCACCACTATCACTGCTTTAATAACACCACCACCACCACTAAAATTACTAATACCAGCAATAAGAAGAAAGAAACCATGTTTTTGACATGGTTAGCCAACTAGCTTTGAAGCTTCCATTACAGAAACAGAGTCACCAGACAAGAACCCACCCAAGTCAATCAATGGTATCAAAATCAGGAAAAGAAAAAAAAAATCTTCTTTATTGCATTCTTCGTTGTGATGAACTGCAACAGTCTTGAATAAGATTTAATAAAAAGAGAGTGTGTGTGAGAAATGAGTAAAAAATGAGGTGAAAAGTTGTTAAGTTTTTTTTTTTTGGTCAAAAGTTGTGATGTTTAATAAAAGTTCAAAAGTTGTTTTGCCTTTTGGAGCCTAAAAGCAACGTTGCTTTTTCCCCTTTGTTTTATTGACACGTTGGACACAACTTTAAGTGAAGAGACGCATTTGCCCTTTGCCACGTCAGCTTCATTAACGGTGTCAGTAGGTTTTCGGTTTTTTGCTAACGGTTTGAAGTTCAGGGTACCACTTTGTTAGGGTTAATACCACAGGACAGAAAGTGATTAGGGCTCAAACCACAGGGTAGTTTTTTGTAATTTTCCCTTTTTATTTTATGTGTTTCTCATCAGTTTATTTTTCGTTATTTTTCTGTTTATTTTCAGTTTCTGAAACTATGAGCTGTAGGCTTATGTTTTAGTCTTTCTTTATGTTAGTTTATGTTTGGTATTTTTCAGTTTCTCTTTAGTTTATAAGCCTTGTGCTGTTAGTCTTTGTCTAGTTTGTGTCTTGATTACAATTTATATTTTTAAATATCAGTGTACTCCTATCCTTTTATTAATGCAATTTTTTTATTATTCTTTTTGCATTTTTTTATTTTTTATTTTGACAAAGGAGGAGAAATTTGAGTTATTATTTGAGTTTGATTTTTTTTAATATTTGATTTATTTAATATTTATTATTATTTGTTTCCTTGTTATTTATCTCATTCATTGTAAGTGAGGCTTTTATTAATGATCATGTTATCATATTTTTCTCCATGCAAAAGCCTTGTTTTGCTTACTTGCATTAAATCATTTTTTTTATTGTTTTAGTTCTTTGTCTTTTGTTAGAACTATACTCTACATGATCATGTGATAATTAAGTTGTTAAGCTTCACGTAAATGCTATATATTTATTTAATATGTTTGAAATTATTTCCTTTCATGTTACCTAGCATTTATTAAATGATCATGTTATCATGTTTTTATATTTTTAACAGATTTGTCATGTTAGGCTATGTTTTTACAAAGGGGAAGTATATTTCACATATTTTTCAGAAATATTTTTTTACCCTTCATATTTTTCTTTTTTTTTTTAGTTCTTGGTCTTTTATATGTTACATGTACTCTTGTGATGCATTATCAAAGACCTTGACTTTCTTTTAAATTTATATTTCTTATCATGCCAAATAGGGGGAGAAATAAAGAAATATATTTATCCTTTATTTTTTTTACTCCTTATAATTATTCTTATGATATGCATAAATTCAGGGGGAATAAATAAATTGATTTCCAATTATCACACACCTCACTTTATATTATTTCTCTCAAACTCAAAATAAGTATGTCAAAATAAAAAAGGGGGAGATTGTTGGCCTTATCAATGATCAATCTTGATTTTGATCTTAACAAACTTAATTTTGAGCATTTAACAAGTTTGTTTAAGTGTGTATAAGATAGGACTAAATTGGAAGTCAAAATGATGAAGAAAAGTTATGCAGTTTCAACCTTTGAATATTCAGGGAAGCTTTTAACATCCTTAGAGCTTCATGATGAGAAAGTGATATTCTTGACATTTGAAGAAGACATCATAAGATTTCTGAATTGATCTTACTTGTTAAATTCTGAGTTCATTTGGGTTTGCAAATCTTTAGTCAAAGTCAGCTTATATGCAGCCTTAATTTCAGATTGCACAGGTCTTAGTATTTCAACCATATCTTGAGCTAAATACGTCTAAATGAGGTGATTCAAAATGATATAGAAATATAGAACAAACATCTACAACTTTCATGAAGAAATTTTTGGCTGATTCAATCTTATTCATGGTCATATTTCCCATCCTAAGTGCCCTCCTGATCGGGACCTCACCCTGGACCATTTGCTCACTGTTGAAGCTTAAATGAGAAAAATGATTTTTTGGGCAGTACTAATCCCAAGCTCATATCCCGATCGGGACCAGAGAAATTCAAATGCAAAACAGCTACAAATAACTACTTTTGAAGGGTCCCGACCAGGACTACTTTAATCCCGACCGGAAGCAGTATATTTACAGCTCAAAAGTCCAAATTTCTTTCAAATGGACTTTGAATTTGTTGGAAACAAAATTATTATTTCTAACAGCTATAATTGAATTTCTCAAGTATAAATACAACCTCTAAAACTCATTTAGAGGTTAAGAAAATTGTCTATCAATTACATACTCTCAAGCATTCAATTTAGCTCTCAATTTTCTTTAAAATCATTTTATTGTTGTCTAAACTCTTGAGAGAGTTGGTGAGTGATTAGAACAGATATTCTTTTTCTTTTATTTTTTGGGTTTAGAAAACGGAAAGTGAGATTCTATTCTAAAGGAATTGGTTTAAGTGTTTGGCCATTAAAACACTTAGGAATTGGCTTTAGAGTGAGCCTTAAAACTCTTGTTTGTAAGGTTGAAAAACTGAGTCTTAAGCTCTTGTGTGTACTCAATCTTGTGAATAAGATTGTGGGTGATTGAAAATCCTAACTTGGGGATAAGTTAGGTGGAGACGTAGGATTATTGTTGAATCCGAACTCCTTAAATTCTTGTGTTCATCATTCTTCCTTCTCAACATTCTTTTAATTTGTTGTTCAATTCAATTTAATTTTGTTTTTCACTCAATTTCCTTATCCACCCCCCCTCTAAGGCATTTTCAAGTGGTAACGTTAAAGATGAAGTGGAGGGAAAAAGACTTGTTGAAGTTGTACTGTGCATGAAAAAGATTAAAGAAAGCAGGTTGAAATTTTGTCAATTGATGCGAAGGATAGGCGTGAAGGTGCAATTAAAAGCTAAAAAGAATAATTGCCCTCGTAGCAGGAACCATTTGCACTTTGCATGGCTATATTGGGTTGACGATCGAGAAGTCATGACCTGTATCGAGTGCATTTGTTGCCGTGAAATTATTTTTATTTGTAGCCAATTAGGTTGGAGTGTTTAATTAAAGATACCGAAATGTGTATAATGTCAATTTTTATTGTGAAGTGGAAACTTGATTGCAGTGGTTAAAAAATTGATAATACATTCCAAATTATAATTTGATTTCATTAGTAAGTCTCTAATTTCAACAACACTTTATAATATCATAATGCTAAAATGGTGTAAACTTTTAACTATCACTTCATTGATTCACATTGAAAATAATAAAATACAATTTCACCAATATATATGCATGGCAGAACTTATTGATTCAGCTTCAAAATAATAAAATACAATTTCATATAATATGACTACTTTCAAATGCAATTATTGCGCAGACCGATATGACCACTAATAGTAAAAATATGATTCACTAAACTTCATTCCTTACAGGCTCGATGAGATCATCTGATAGTGAAATTTAAATTTGTACTATAAGGGCTATTATAGTGATGGTGTAATGTTAATAGAGGCAATTAAATTAAATTCAGATTTCAACAACCAAATGAAGTCACTAAGAAATTTAACGGTGTTTGACAAATAAGATTTCATTTAACCACTAATAAGAAGTTACTTATGCACTGTGATACTGAAAAAGAAAAAATTATTTCACCAGTATACGGAACTAACACTAATAATATTACTTCACCATGAAACACACAACTAACACTGTGGAAAAAAAATAATAAAATATCAACCAACTAACACTTCAACTTCAAACACAAAACTATCAATATGGACAAAAAGAAATAAAATATCAACCAAGTTAGAAATCAGTAATCAGTTTTGGAGTCATCACTTGAAACAATAAACTGCGAATAACCTCCTAATCGCAATGGTGGAGATGGTGGTGGTTCTATTTCACCATGAGGTGGAGGCCCAAAATCGATCTGATCTCCACTATACATTGAATGTGCACTAAAGTCAATTAGCCATGGTGTACGTATCCAGAAATACATCAGAACATTGCTGTCAATATTGTAATTGTTAAACACTTCAACAAGACCATCAGCAAGCATATTCTTGTCCCAGGAAACGTCGTTGTTGGAACGGACTCTCATTTGCCATAAATGGTATGGCCTATAATATGTTACTTTAAGCGTAACCATTTTTGCAAGTGGTTCGCCTAAACAATGCAAGTAGTAATCTAGTACACTATATTAACATATGAAGGAAAGCAATAATAAGTCATGACTTGTATCATTTATCCATTGCGATATGATAAATAAAATAAAAATGATTATTTGACTATATACTCACAACTTCTGTCATGTTATCCTTATACCGCTTGGCCCAAACATTCAGCGATTGTAAAGATTCAAGAGGGGTTTTCCATTTTGGATATGAGGCATCCATTGATGAGGGAAAAACTTAAGGTTACAATTGGGTAGTTTTTTTTTTTTCAAAGGCTTGGTGAAAGTGACCTTTGGGAAAATGTTCATAAACTGCTAAACCAAAGTGATTTTAATTACCTTTGTACATTACGGATGTGTGGCATTAAGTTGAATGTACCATTGTTAGTGGTTTGCACTGTGGATTATAATTGCCAGAGTATGGTGAATATACAATGTAGTAAATTAAGTTCAACATGGAATGTTGTCACATAATGAAGTTAACAATTGAATGCAAACTTATTATCACATACTGTTATAAAATATATGCAAACATATTCATGTAAACTAATAAAAAATGTATAACTTCATAATCGATAGTTAAAAAAACTTGAATCAATAGCTTATTTATAATTTTTGGTGAATATAAGGAATATTCATGCATCATTGATATTGTGATATTCATGCATCATTTTATAATGAAGTTTACTAAGTTTACTTTTGTTGTTCATGTACATTAATTTTAATTTCGTACATCACATTGACATTGAGTCAACAAACCATATTACAATACTTATAAGGAGATATTCATGCATCATTATAATTATTAACAAAAAATATTACAAATTGTATACTATTACAATCTATTACAAATTATATACAAATTATATTTATATATAAGTACTTAGTGTGTATTATGCACTCAAATTATATTTATATACAAAATGTTCAATAGATGATATGACAAAAAAAATGTTCAATAGATGATAAATAAGTTGATTAAGTTGGTACTCTAAGTTTTAACTTGTGCAATTATGTGGCAATATTTGAATTTATCATATGGGCCACATTAAACGACGCCTATAAGACTCAATTGTCGATTCCACTTCCTATTTAGAATCATAATTATCCCTAGATCACATGTACACTATAAATACAACGTTGAAACGCCTATATTTTATCTCGCACTTATTGACCAAAAAAAAAAAAAATTTAGCTCTCACATAAGGCACTCCAAATGGCTACTGAGATAACAAAACTGCATCTTCTCCGGTGACATCCATCGGTGATGTACCATATCATCTGTTGGTGGACATAATATCTAGAGTTGGAGCACATTCAGCAAGAGATTTGGTGAATTTGAAACTATGGTATGCCTGGTGAATTGTTGATTTGATTATTTTTGAATTATTGTTTCTTACTTAATGTAATTCATTTTTCTTGTTC
>CATIWK010135674.1:0-12973 GCA_949634005.1 Mallotus japonicus | reverse complement strand
AAACTCCACAAGAAGTCCTCCGGAAACAGAAGTAAAAGTCCCTCCACTCTCAAGAGAGCTATGATAGGTTTATATAGAAAACCCTAACTTAAGTCACGTACCTATGACTTTAGGTGATAAAATTGGATTCTAAAAAGGACTCTATTTTCTCTAAAAACCAAGATAAGTCCTTTAACAGGAATTTATCTCATCATTCGATCAATCAAAAATATAAAAAAAAAATTTATTTACTGAAAAATTAAAAAAACAGAGATAGAACGAAATCGGGACAGCATAATCCAGATCGGGATTATGTATTTTCTATCGGAATTATACATTTTCGATCAAAAATGTGTAATTTCGGTCGGAATTACATAATTCTGATCAATTCTTTTTTTTACTTTTAATTACTAAAAGACCCCTCAAGGAAAAAAAATTTTCAATTTAATCCATAAAAAAAACTCAATTAAATCCTTGAAAAAGAGCAGTTAAGCCTTCGAGATCCAAAAATCAAATTCTGAGGATCTATTTATAATGAATTTTTATCATCGGAGTCCTCTGTCGCATCCACACTCCCTTATCCCGGAATTGGGTGTCTACAACGGCAAGTGCTTGATAGTTATTTTCTCGCAAATGAAGTGGTTGATATATGTGCAAAGAGCAATCAAGGTTGTTTTATCTTTAAGATTAATTTTGCAAATGCTTTCAAATCCATTAAATGAATTTTCTAATATGGCTTTTACATGGGATTTGGTTCAAAGTGGTGTAACTAGATTTCAAAGTGCTTGAGTGGTTCTGAGCTTTCGTTCTTGTTAATGGCATTCCATCACCAGAAACTTTTTTAATAGGGAGGTCATATGACTTAGATATCTTTTTATTATTATTATTAATAGAGAGGTCATATGACCTAGGCATCAATAGGGTACACAATATTAGACAATCTTCTTTATTTAAATTGACGACATAAGATTCGAACTCTGCACCTCATTATATCCTTGAAGAGAATTTACCATTTGATTATTCCTTCACTAGCTTTCATCAATAGAGTTTAGCTGTAGTATTGGTGTTAAGCAAGGTTGTCCATTGTTACCTCTCCTCTGCAAACATATGTGAATCTTTATTGACACAAACTGTTGCAAACATTTTTTTGTCTAATTACTGGTCTATTGCTCTACCAATTCGTTATGTGGATTTGCCTTTAGGGGTCTCTCCCAAGCGCATTTCAACTTGGACTCCTCTTATGGAGAAAATTAAAAAAGAAACTTGATTTTTGGAAGGGCGGAGTTCTTTCTCAGGTTGGGCGGTTGGCTTTAATAAAATCTTGCATTGCTTCTTTGACGCTTTACTTTCTCTTGATTTTTAAAATTCCTATTACGATTTCAAATTCAATTAACAGACATATCTGCGATTTTATCTGGAGTGGTGGTACTACTGTGAACTCTATATATTTTGTATATATTAAATAAATGATAATTATAGCAGATATATATGGTGTACAAGAGAAGAGTCATACATGGAATACAAGTCTAATAACAATAGACTAATAATGAGATATACTAACACACACCCCCCCCTCCAGGAAGCCCATCACCATCACAAAGAGGAAGTTAAGCACACAAATGTTGGAACCGAGTGATGAAGAGGGGCTTGGTAAATAGATCAGTGACTTGATCATTGGTGGAGAGAAACCGAACCTTAAGAAAGCCATTGGACACTTGTTCACGAATAAAACGAAAATCTAATTCTATATGCTTGGTACGGGCATGGAAAACCGGATTGGAAGTGAGATAGATAGCACCAATGTTATCATAATGTAATAAAGCTTGAGAACAATTAAAACCAAGCTCACCCAAAAGTTATCGAATCCAAATAAGTTCGGCAGTAGCATGTTCAACTGCCTTGTACTCACTTTCGGTTGATGACCAAGCTACCGTAGGCTATTTCTTAGCCATCCAAGAGATAAGTGACTTGCCTAGAAAAATACCATAACCACTTGTAGACCGATGATTATCAACATCACCACCCCAATCACTATCAGTATAACAAGAGAGTTGAAAAGAGGAATGATGAGCAAAGAATAAACCTTGATACCGTGTGCCTTGTAGATATCTGAGCAGACGTTTGAGAGCAGTCCAATAAGAAGGCCCAGGATTATGCATAAATTGGCATAGTTTATTCACACCATAAGCAATATCAGGACGGGTGATGGTGATATGCTGAAGTGCACCTACATATTTGCGATAGTCTTCCTTTTGTGGAATAGGGGAGTCATGATGTTTCATTAAGGGTGGTTTAGTAGCAATCGGTGTAAGACATGGGTTGGAGTCGAGCATACCTGTCCTTTTAAGAAGATCACAAATATATTTGTGTTGAGAGACAATAATACCATGATCATGCCGATGAACCTCAAGTCCAAGAAACTAGTGGAGATCACCAAGATCATGAATTGGAAATTCACCTTTGAGCTTAGAAATTATGTCAAGAATAAGATGCAAATTGGAACCGGTTACAACAAGATCATCCACATATACCAACAAAAAAACCACATCACTGCCTTGCTGATGGATAAAAAGAGAGTGATCACTCTTGGAAGAAATAAAACCCAAGGAAAGTAAATGGGTACTGAGGAGGTAGAACCAAGCCCGTGGGGCTTGTTTCAAACCATATAATGATCTTTGTAATTTACAAACATGATCAGGGTGAGAAGTATCAGTAAAACCTGGAGGTTGTGCCATAAATATAGTCTCTGGGAGATGCCCATGAAGAAAGGCATTAGACACATCAAGTTGATGAATGGGCCATTTTTGCATTGTGGCAATGGTAAGAATGGTGGTAGCTTTTATGACTGGACTAAATGTATCTTTATAGTCCAAACCAGATTTTTATGTGAATCCTTAAGCAACTAAGCGAGCTTTATAACGATCAATGCTGCCATCTAAGTTTCGTTTAATCTTATATAGCCACTTGCAACCTACAACATTAACATAAGAAGGTCTTAGTACCAATGTCCAAGTGGAATTAATAAGAAGTGCATTAATTTCTTCAGTCATTCCATGATTCCATTCTGCATATTTGGTGGCTTAGGCAAAGGTTCTTGGTTCTATATGAAGATAATCAAGTTTGGAAGAGGTGTGGGTGGCAAGATGTACATGGCGTTTGGTTAAGGTGGAAGGACGTAGGACCATTGGATGGGTGCGATGGGGTTCAGTGAATTGATTATTATATTGGCTAAGATTGACAACCAAATAAAGGCCAGGAGATTAGGATTGTTCGGGTTATTGTGAAGATCAGGTTATGGGAGCGAATGAGGTGGTTGGGAAAGAATGAGAAGGTGTAGATAGGTTAGAAGAGTGATAAGGGATAAGAGAAAGAGAATTAATTGGTGATTGAGGTAAGGTAGAAGTCTTTGAAGAAGTAGAAGTAGGTGCTGAGATAGATGTAGGAGAGTGAAAACGTAAATTAAAAGAGGGAGAAGATTCGGGAAGTGTACCTGATGTAGAAGCGCCGAGTGAAGATGGATAAGAGATGGTGAGCCACGGTGAAGATAAATGTGATGATGTAGGAGGATGACTACTAGTGCAAATTTTGAAAGGAAACAAACTCTCATCAAAGGAAATATGTCTAGCTATATAAATCTTATCTTTATCAATATCTAAACATAGATGCCCATGATGAGTTGGTGAATTTCTAAGATAAACACATTGAGTAGTACGATAAGAGAATTTATTTTTGTGATAAGGTCATAACCATGGGTAAACAGCACACCCAAAAATTCTAAGTGCATCATATTTTGGAGGTTTGTTATATAACAATTCAAATGGTGTAGAATTATTAACAACTTTGCTAGGCATGTAGTTAATTAATTTTACACTAGTTTGAAAAGCATATGGCCAAAAAAGAGAAGGAATTTGAGCATGAGCCAGTAAAGTGAGACCATTATCAACAATATGATGAATTTTTCTCTCTGAAATACTATTTTGCTCATGTGTGTATGGGCAGGCAATGCAATGAACTATGCCTGTCTATTTAAAATATGAATTTAATTTTTGGAATTCGCCACTCTAATCTGAGTGAAATGCTTTGATTTTAAAATTAAATTGGCGATGAACTAAAGATTCAAATTCTTTAAACATAGATATACTTGACCTTTATTTTTAAGAAAATAAATCCATGTAAAACGCGTAAAATCATCAACAAAAAGAACAAAATATTTAAAACCTAAATTTGATAATATGGGTGCAGGACCCCAAACATCTGAATGAACAATGTCAAAAGGTTGCTGACTAGTATGCTTAACAGATGCTAATGGCATTGAAGCCAACTTCCCTAACTTACAAGCAGGACAAATAGTTTTGGAAGAAAGAGTAGAAGAAGACAATTTATTCTTGGCAATTATTGAAGAAATAGTTTGCATTTGAGGATGACCCAAGCATGCATGCCAATGATCAAAAGAAATTAATTCACTGGAAAATACGGTAGGAATGGTAGGAGGAAAGGAGTATAATCCATCATCACTCGGTCCTCGTAACAGGGTTTCCTTGGTCTTCTAGTCCTTTACAAAAAAATGATCAGGCCAAAATTCAAAAAAGTAAAAATTGTCAGTGGTAAATTTTTGAACCGATAACAATGATTTTGTTAAAGCATGGACAAGAAAAACATTTTTTAATGTAAAAGGTGTGGAACTCAGAGATTGATAAAATGCAGTATCTTTAGAAATTATTGGCAAACCATGGCCATTTCCAACTCGGATTTGATCATTTCCTTGATACTGTTGAATGTCATAGAAAGCATGAGGATGTGGAGTCATATGATGACTAGCACCTGTGTCCGGAGTCCATGTGAAATTATTCGGTGTAGTATGGACTGTATGAGAAGACACCGAATTGGGAAGAGGTAAAATTGGTGCAGCCTGAGAATCATACCAGGTGACATTGGCTTGGGAGCCATTGTTGTTGGAATGTTGCCTATTATACCTTTGGTGACAATTTACTGCGGAATGATTATTGATGCCGCAGATTTGACAAGTAATTGTCTGCGGGGAGAAAGGTCATCTAGGAGAGAAGCGAGGCCGAGGAGAATAGGAATAGCCCCCTGAAAAATTGGATGAGAAAGGTGGACGACCATAAGGTTGGGGTGAGGCACAGTAAGCAGCATGAGCCTGTGGTGGTTCATGAAAATTACGAAGAAGAATTTCATGAGACAAGAAGTGACTGTGAAGCTCTTGAAAGGAGACAGGTTCTGGGTGTAAGTTTAAGGCAGAAATAAAGGGATGGAACTCACTACCTATGTTTCGGTAAATTATAGCATTGAATTCAACAGTAGATAATGGACGCCCAGCGGAAGCTAACTCATCAGCCAAGCTCTTGGCTTTGTAAAGATATGAGCAGACACCCATGTCATTTTTCTTGAGCTCTTGAAGCTCGATGTGAAGTTGTAGTTGCCGGTTTTGGGAAATCGAACCAAAAGCTTGACTTAGTGCTTGCCAAACCGAATAAGATGAGGTAAGGCCAATGACCTAGGGATATACTGCTTCGGTTAAAGAAGCTTGCAGCCATGAAAGCAAGAGTTGATCTTGTTGGAACCATATGGTGTAGATGGGATTAGGAACCATCTGTGTCGGATCAGTTGAGGAAGGGACTGTTGTTGCCGGTGCCAGGGAAGATCCATCAATAAGACCGGTCATGTTGTGATATTTAGTAATAGAATAAATTGGATTTTCCAGGCTAAAAAATTCTTGGGTGTAAGTTTGATAGCAAAGGTGTGATGAGTCGTTGTGGATGAAGGGGTAGAGGTGGGCAAAGCAAGTTTTGTATTGTTGGTGGCCATCGGGAAGAAGAGACAAGAAAGAAAAGGGAACAGATGAAGACAGGAAAAAGAAGAAAAGAGCAGGTGGAGGAAAAAAAAAATTCAGGCTAAAAGCTCTGATACCATGTTAACTTTGTACATTTTGTATATATTAAATCAATGATAATTACAGCAGATATATATGGTGTACAAGAGAAGGGTTATACATGGAATACAAGTCTAATAACAATAGACTAATAATGAGATATACTAACAACTACAACTCGATGTTGGCACAGGGTTAATAGGCGTGTTTTATCGTTGCCACGTGATGCTGGTCGCCTTGGAATTCTTGATTTAACTTGGCACAATCAAGCTTTATTATCAAGTGGCTATGGCGACCTCTAGAAGACATGGATTCCTTGTGGAGCATAGAAATTAAATCTAAATATCATGTTTCTCGGGCAGATAATGTTTACATTTCAAGATCTCACCATCCTTCTTTGATTTGACATTCCATAGCCAGCTGTGTTTCAAATTCTTGATCATTTTAGCTTCAAAGTTGGTGATGAAAGCTCTATTCTTTTTTGGACAGACAAGTGGTGCCATCAATCCAGCCTTTCATTACTTTTCTCTTCATTATTTAACATCGCTGCTCAACCTTATGGTTTCAAATCTGATATAGGTATGTGGTCTGGTAATAATTGGCGTTGGAATCTCTCTTGGCAACGCTCCTTGTTGGTAGAAGAATGCAATCAAGTTGATTCTCTTTTTTCTATGATTGATCAAGTAGTCATAGACAAATTTCAAAGTGATAAATTAATTTGGGGTACTAGTAGTTCGAAGGAGTTCTCAGTTAACAAACTTTACAAAGTTCTAATGGCCGGAATCAATTCTGTGGATTCTATTATTTTGCCTAAGGTTTGGCTTAATCTCGTTCCAGCTAAGGTGGAATTATTTTCCTGGTTTGCAATGCTCAACAGATAGCCGACACTAGATCGTCATTTCTCAATCAGTCTTTGCACTTTACATCAGAATTATTGTCCATTTTGTCGCTGTTTTGGTGAGGATATTGATCATTTATTAGTCACCTGCAAGTTCTCTTCGTGTATTTGGAATTTCTTTTTGCGTTGGTGGGGTGTATCTTCAGTTTTTCCTTGTCAATTTGACTTCTCTACTTCAGCAATGGAGGGTCTTGTCACCGAAAAATTTCAGCAACGCTTCTGGGTCTCTCTTTTCTTTGCTGTTAGCTGGACAATCTGATTACACCGAAATGAAGTCATTTTTTCTTCCATCGAGCCATTTATTGTCTGTGTTCAGAAATTCAAGCATGCTATGTTGCAGCTCTCTCTCTCTCTCTCTCTCTCTCTTCTAGTTGTTTTCGATATTCTTCTTTGTCTTGTGTGTTGCTTGGGCTGTGACCTGCTCCACTGTTTGTGTTTTCTTTTGTTTTTATCATTTGACATCCTGTCAAGTGGTTTTTGAACTCAAGTAAATTGAATAAAATCTTTGATATATATATATATATATATCAAAACTAATTAATATTTCATTTTGTAAAAAAAAAACTCACTTTTAAGTTAATGTTACAGACAGTAGTATAAAAATAATAAAATAAAGTAATAGGGATATTTTAGAAATAATTAATAAAAGATATTTTAATTTTATAAAAAACATAGGTTTGATACTATGAAATTTATATAAAAATTTTAACTATTTTATAATTTAATTATAAACAATTTCATAAATTTTAATAATTTGATATTTAAATAAATTTTATGAAATTTTCACTTAAATCAACCATAATATTAAATTTAAATTATATATAAACATAATAAATTTTATTCATACCAAATACATTATTATATTTGAAAAAATAATTTAAAAAAAATAAGCAAAATGATGGCCCTCACTCTTTTTCCTTAAAGTTTGGAATTCAGAAAAATATCTGAAGTCCGAGATATATTAAAATAAAGAGAAAAGACATACATAGACTGAAAAATATCTGGCCCTCACTCTTCATTTGGCTATTTGTTTGCTTATTAATCACTTTTCGGATAAAAATTGTCCCTTCTCTCTTGATTTCTTTATCAAATATTTTTTTTTTTTGCCAGATCGATCATCTTTTAAGTTGATGGTAATCTCTCATTATTATTTTGTATTCTTATTTGCTTTCTTTCATTTTCTTTATATCTAATAAATACATATCTTAATTTTTTCTTTTTGAAATTTTTAATCTTCCTTTCTAAAGTTTTTAATCTCTTTATGGGATTTTAATTGCTATCCTTTACGAAATTTATAGTTCTTTCTATTGTATTATTAATTCCTTTATTGGATTTTGGTTTTTATTATTTGTGAATTTTATAGTTCTCTCTATTGTAAAACTTGTGTTGATATTTCTGCAATTGAACTCAACTAAAGACTATAAAATCGATTTATGGCAAATCAATATCGTGGAGTGCAGCATAAAAATTGTCAAACATATCGGCGTGTTGCATATTCAAATAGTTTTGTCAACGAATAATAACAATGAATAATTTTATATTTTAAGTGAGTTTATTTATGTACTTTATTTATATTATCTCGTCATAAAGATGTATTTTTAATTTTTAATTAATGAAAGATTTATCTAAAAAATTCACTTTCCTAGTAAGGAAAAAGAAGTCTAAACCATGCATTCAAAAGATCTTCGTATCTTTACAATTTGAAGTTTAAAAAAAGGAGACATTATTAATGCAAATAGTAGGATCAATCTCACATGCAGCAATTCAGATGTGAAAACAAATAAAAATAATCATTCCACCTATTCAAAACTATCAAATGATTTAGATTACTATTATAGTATTCATCAAAGATAGAAATTAGATCTGCAGTCGTAGTATTTCTAACTAATAAGCTAGCTTAGGATATAATTCTTCTCCATCAATGTGATCCTCTAAAAATATCACAAGCTGACAGCACCTTGCATCAAATATCACAGGTCTCAAGTACACGTACTATTACAAAATATTATCTTTTCTTCTTTGCACGTGTTGCCTTGGGGGCTATACTATACTTGCAGCAGGCTATCACAAAATATTATCTTACATTCTACAAAAATGTCTGATGTAATATTTTTATTTATATATTTAATGATCAACAATTTGAATATACTTAGATGAATATATATATATATATATATATATATATCTTAATTAATTTGTCAGCACTACTTTAATCTAATGGCCAAAATCCTCATCAGCATATTGCAGAGGATTCAGGAACGAAGACCCTGTCCCCATTTGTACTGGTAATTTATCCATATAAGTAGTGTAATTAACAACACATTTTCACTCTAGTTAGCTATTCGTGGTAATTATGCAACAAGGAATCATAGTAAAGGAGAGGAAAATATAAATGATCTGGATTCTTATATAAAATAAATAAGTGTAAGATACAACTCTTATTTATAAGATCACAATTAAGTAACAATAATTTATTACTTTCAAAACACACTGTCATAAACAAACCCTTAATTGCGTAATCAAACCTCACTGCATTAAGCTGAGGTTTAATTACATATTATTAAGTTATAGCTCACACCACCACACAATTTGAAGAAAACTACTGATACAAGCCCCAATATATATATATATAGGCATGACTTTGCACAAGTTTCAGAGTCGAATCTGGTTAAGGCATGACTTCCCATCAATGACATGGAATTCATTAAATTCCAGGTATTCTTTATAGGTCATACTCCGATATGCAGGTGGGTTGCAGTCATTTAACAACTCTGGAGCAGGACTCACAACCGTGTTCAACGAGGGTCCCAAGAACAATGGCAAACTCACCCTTCTAACTTGGTTGTTCACTACCACTCTATGTATTGCGCTCTTGTACTTCCCATTTGTTAGAATCTGCATGCCGTAGTAAAAGATGAAGCAATTTCTTTAATTAGTTATATCTTGGCATATAGAGAAAAGTTTAATTCCAAAAGTGAGTATAATTATCAAGATTGGAATTAATATATATGATTTCTTCAGGTCTCTCGTGGTTTTTTTAGACTATGAGAAATAAACATATAGACTATTCTAATTAATGTACTGGAATGAAAAATGCAAAAGTTTGGAACCTCTTATAATTTTTCCTCAACCTTTTAATTTAGTAAAAATCTCTCAATTTTACAACCATTGGAAATTTTAGGACAAATAAATATTTAGTCAAAATCAAATAAAAATGCTAATATGACATTTGTAAAATGTAAAGTTTACACTTTATATTGTAAAATTTATAAATGTCTATTGACATGAAAAATATAAATATTTGTAACTTTTGACAATTTTATTTTTATTTTTAATTTTTTTTATAAATGATTCAATTTAAAATCATTTAATCAAAATTAAATAAAAGTATTAATGTGATAATTAAAAAAAATAAATTCACATTTGATAAACTTTTGAATTTATGAGTAACTATTCTTCTAGAAAAAGTTTAGAAGGTGTGTGTTATTTAATTTTAAAGTTAGATATTTGCATTATAGACCATTATAAAGTTATTTAATTTTAATTTTAAAGTTATTTCATTTTAATACAAAAAAATTTGCATTATAAAGTTAGATATTTTTAAATATTTTCAAATAAAATATTATGAAACAACTTAAAATTTTAAATTGTTTAGAGTAATAATTGTTTATATTAAAACGTCTTTAATTTTAAAATTATTATAATGATAGGTATTTATAAATTTAACAATTTTTCAATTTTAAATTTAATTCTTTTATTATTATGTTTGTGAGTTATATTTAATTTTAAATAAATAATTATTTGCATCAAAATTGAATAAATTGACTTAACTAAACGTATTATCAAATTTAAAAGTTAGGATGAAATTATTGGATTTTTATATTATAGACCATTATAAATTTAAAAAAATTAAAAGAATAAGTTTGATATTTTATAAGATGTCCTGTTAGTATTTTTATTTAATTTTAGTCAAATAATTATTTGTATTTAAAATTACCGAACATTAATTAAATTAGAATATTTTTGTCAAAATTAAAAAATAGAATTATTTGAATTTTCTATGTTAATAGGCATGTGTTTTGGAACATGATAAACATTATATTGGAGAATGAATATATTATATTTTAATAGATTTGTTATGAAGAAATCATCTATTTAAATGGATTTGTTATAAAGAGGTTGTTTTTAATAATTAAAAACTCAAGTGTCCCATTATTTTGTAATCCTTTTCTAATGATTCTCGGCTACAATTATATGCATCTATATTAACTTAATTTAATTAGCTCAATAATTTAGCATTTTTAAGGAGACAATTTATTTATAAAATGTCCTGGATGTCCATTAGATCAAATCTTCATATTCAAGTTTCACCAGTACGTGAGTGATGTACGTAGAAGAATTATTTAAAAAAAAAAGAAATACAAAAGGGAAAAGAAAGATTGTGTAGCGCATTTAAAATTTTTTTAAAAATTATCTACTTTGATAACACCATAAATGTATTAGTTAATGTATTTGTCAATACTGATGAAGGTATTATATATGATCACTGAATGTGTAAATTTATTTTGAATATTTTTATATTTAGTTAATCAAAATTTGACAAATACCTTAATTAATTGAATTTATAATAAAGATAGACAATTTTTTTATGCAGCCTGTGTAGGAGGAATTCCTTTTATCTCGGTTTCTTAAACTACTAGCAAATAATGAAATAAAAGAATTTTAACTTTTATTTTGGTAGAATTTTTTACTTTTTTTTTTTTTGTTAATAGGAGGTCATATAACCTAAAATTTTATCTTTTTTGGTAGATTTTAACTTTTTTTTTTTTGTTAATTGTAGAGAATATGACTTAAATTTTGACGGACTACATAACAACGGGCAACCCTCCCCTTTTAAATTGACACTAGTAAGAAACGAACTCTGTACCTTAGGTGCCCTTAGAGAGCAATTACGCAGATTTTAACCTTTTAAAATCTCTCAAGTGCTATAGGAAGACAAAAAAGACAACAATACCCTTATATGCTAACAAACAATTAAAATTTAATATTAATTTAATTAAAGTGATAAAAACTAAAAATTAATAGCACATGAATGAATTCTAAATCGCATGATATTATTGGTTTAGCTTTCTAACTGTATATGGGGCAGAATCATAATAAAATTTATGGTGTATTAGAGATTGTTATCTTTTTGTCTTCGTATAGCAGTTGGGAGAGATTTTAAAAAGTTAAAACTTTTTTATTTCATTAGTTGCTAGTAGTTTAAGAAGTTAAGGTGAAAGACATTTCTCTTACATGAGTTGTATAAAAAAAATTGTCCAATAAAAATATATATCTCATTTTTATTGGTCAAGTATAAAATATTTAAATTATGAATTATAAATTCAGTTGTAAAATATGATACGTCTAGTATAGATAAGAATGTTCAGAATTATTATATATGTAAGTGTGCGTAGAGTGAAGATATATAAGGTGTAAGCATTTAAATATACATACCTCAAGATGATCAGCAACATTAACAAAAATCCAGTCAGGCTTAAGAATTACGTTGAGCCACTTCCCCTGATGCTCAACTTGCAAACCACCACTCACATTCTCGATAATGAAGATCAGAAGACTTGGATCGATATGAGCGAATTGCCCAATTCGTTTTTCAGAACTTTGGCGTGATGGATAGTCATTCGCCGTAAAGAAATCGTAGCCTGTTTCCAGGTTCATTTTCTTCTCTATATAGTGGTCTTCAAGTCCTAAAGCTTTTGACATCCCTCTGAGTAGTTCCACTCCCAATTCTCTCACTTTTTTGCTGTAATCCTGCAATATCTCACTTTTCACATAGAAAGAAAATTTTCTCTGGTTAAGTTTTGAAGCAATACTGCAGATTTTACATTGTTAAATTGGAGAAAAAAATGTGGACGATCAATTACAACTGGAGCCATATCTAGGACTATAAGACTAGGGATGCTGAAATCGTCTCCAAAACCATACATTGGTATATAACTATATATACATAAAGAAGAAAATAAAAAGGCCTGACTTAATTTTAAATATAGAACCTTAGACCAGGTGGATTAGGAGGGCAATGGAAGGAAGGATGCACAGCCATCTTGACAAATTCCCTGCTGACATGGTTGTGGTTGCCTTTTCCTGACCTGATCATGTCTGTTGAACACTTGGTATTGTATTTCTGCTTGTCATCGTCAGGCAGA
>CATIWK010135658.1:0-23520 GCA_949634005.1 Mallotus japonicus | reverse complement strand
GTAGTAATTAATAGGTTAATTGATCAAAACAATGAAGTTCATTGATATTTATTTGTATGTTCATAAGAATCAATGAATTTCCAGGTCAAAATCAATGAGTCTGCTGTAAGTTCATTGACCTTTGCCTACAGGTTCAAATGAGATCAATGAATTTTGCAGCGGGTTCACTGACTTTCACTTGCAGGTTCACTAACCTTCATTTACAAGTTCACAGACCTTCACTTGCAGGTTCACAGACCTTCACTGTAGGTTCACATTCAATTTAATCTTTATTAATAACACATGAACTTCCAATCAATGACATATGAATCTTTCCATTACAACTAATGAATTTACATGCATAAACTAAACAAATACAACAAAATCAATGAAAATCCAATCTAAAAAATATAAAAAGAAGAAGAAGAAAAGGAATAAGAAGAAGAAGAAGGAGTAGTTGTGTACACTGATCTTGTTATTGTCTCTTGGCTTACCTTTTTGCTTCTTGTTTCTTGATCTTGTTTGTTTTCAAATTTGATTTCAATTAGATAAAAAAAAAAAACTCAGAGATTGCATCAATGGTGAGAAAAGAAGAAGAAGGATAGGAACAAGAAGATGCAGTGAATGAGAATCGAGAACCAAAAATACATAAATCTTCAAAATTGATTTGAATGAGATAAAAAAAAAAAGGCCAGAGTGTGAGAAAAGAAGAAAAACACGCCAAGAAGAAGAACACACCAAGAAGAAGAAGAAGAAGAAGAAAGTGCAAAAAAAGAAGAACAGGAGCGCAAAAAAAAAAGAACACTAAGAAAAAAAAAGAATGCGAGCTTAAATCACACGTGTAAGGCACACACAATATCATGGACATGGATCCATGATATAATTTGCGATTTGTTCGAGAATAGTATTTCTGTTAAATTATTATTTATTATTATTTTTTAAATTATAAAATTTCAATATGAGTTTCAAACGTGTTTGTTACTGGTCGGATATCATAACTATTTCTAGACCTATTCTGAAGTTGTCCTGTTCTTTTTAGAGAAATTTTTTATGCATAACACTATATTATTATTGGATTATTTACTAATATTTATTGATATTATTAATTAATCACTATTATTGATGGATTAACATATATATATATATATTCAATGTCTCCAATGTAAAACATTGAAAATATTACGTACAAATCATTAACCAAAAAAAATTATACATCGACTATTCATTGTGGTATATTCAACTATCATGGTCTTCCATTCTTTTATTGGATAGAGTTAAACCTATTGGCCGAATGTTCACTTTCACTCTGAACTTTGTCATTTTGACCCGTATCACCTTTCAATTTTCATTTTAACCTATCACATATTTTAATTTCTATTTTAAACCTATATAACCTCTATAGAGGTGTGTTCTCTACACGCACTCTCTGAGATGGACAATAACCAATAACATAACGCCACATGACTGCTAAAAATTCACCTTTTCATAAAAACAATTCCTTTTAGTCCCTATTGATATCCTTTTCCCATTGCTATTATATACAAAATAGGAAAAATTAAAATCCCTAGAACTTCGTAATAAATCCAAATCGCAGTAACATAAAATCTATTATCGTTGCTGGGTTTTCTTCCTCAAAGATAATTCTTGAATCACACAATCATGAAGCTCAAATGATAGGTTCCACGATATTGGCTTATCAAGCTCTAATTGAACTCTGTTGTGTCCATTATTGTCATCGATCTTAATAAGCTTAAAGGAGGAGTTTTTTTTCATGTGTTTTTACTTTTCATTTGTCACTTATCGCTGTTGCTGCTTCTGCTTCTGCTTCTTCTTCTTCTTCTTCTTCTTCTTCTTCTTCTTCTTCTTCAAGCAAACGTAGTAAAATAAAAGGGACGACGGTAATAATAGAGGACCTTAAGCATTGAAGAGATCTTTCATCAATATCTGCACCATATCTCTAGTTTCTTCTTTTTTCTCTTTTTTTTTGTTTAATTTTAGTTTTTCTTAGATCATTTTTGACATTGATGATGAATTTAATCATTATAATTTTATTTTTCTTTTTTTGTTTTTGTTTTTGTGAATTTGATGATTTTATTTTGTTTGGATTGGGTGAAACTATAAAATCGATTATTTGATTTGTTCAAATTAGGGAAACCTAGAAGAATATTGTTTTTTTTTTAATGTTTGGAGCGCTATATTAAACTGGAGTTGATGGATTTAATCTTGTTAATGGCTACTAATGGTTGTTTGATGAAGAACATGGTGGTTTAGGGTAGTGGAAGATCGTTTGAATGACAGATGAGAAGTGAAGGAGTAGATGGGTTTAATTGCAATTTTTTTTTTAAATTACAATCAGATCCTTTTTCATCTATTTTATTCTTTTTAGATACATAAATTGTACATGTCATCTAGTTTTTTTGACTTTACGTGCCTTACAACGCGTGAACATACGTGCTTTTACACCCTGGCAGTTAAATAAAATAAAATAGGCTAATTTAAAGATTAAATAGGTGTAAAATAAAAATTGAGATGTGTAATAGATTAAAATGAAAGTTGAGAGGTGATATAGGTTAAAGTGATAAAATTTATAGGTGAAAGTGTGCATTCGTAGCAAAAACAATTTTAGCTAAATTATTATTAATTATAAATCATCTCATGTTAACATGATTCCCATTTAATATTTACATATAAAATATTTAAAATTCATGTTAATTAATTATTCATAATACCTTACTTTTTTTTTTCTCACCATGAGATGTTACTATTTAGGGTATAATTAGATTAAGGGGTGTTTGTTTTAACTGTTGGCTGTTCACTTTCCAACAACTAGAAAAATATGTTTGCTTAATATTTTTGAAAAGGAGCTGGTAGTTGTTAGATACCCAAACAATACCAGTTTATAAAAGCACAAATTTGGAGCTTTTCACCAACAGCTCTTTTTTTTTAAATTATATGTACTATTTTACCCTTATCTTTTTAACTTTAACTAATTGTCATTACTTAATAAGGGTTTGTTTGGTTAAGCTATTGCTGTTAGCTGATAGCTGGTGATTGACAGTTGATAGTTGGTTACTGGTAGCTGATAGCTAATTAATATTAAGTGTTTGGTAAAATTATAACAACAATTGCTGATAATGTATTTAATTACATATACATATATATATATATGGTAAAAAAAATTATTGAATGCTTATAATAAAAAATATTGTAAATGATTTTATTTATATAATTTTATAAAAAGAGTATATGGACTTTTATTAAAAAATCTATTTTAAATAAAATATTATTATTATTATTATCATTAATATTAGAAATAATCTATTGTAAAATTATTTATTAATATAATTTTTAATATTTTTATTTATGTAGTTAATATTTTTAATAATTATCAAAATAATTTTCATCTGTGTTCTACAACTAGTTTGACTTGATAAGAATTTAAATATAGAAACATTCTGCTATGCAATATTGTAGGCGGCGGGGTTTAGCGCACACCCAAGTGTTGGCGATCACGGCAATATTGTGGGCTCAAGGCCCACTTGAGAAATACGATATAGGTCAAAGCCTATTCGGAGATGGAGTCGCCACCCGGATAAAAGCCGGGACACACTATACAGCAACTGGATTCCGCGGAGGTGCCCAGAAGCCGTCATCAGAGAACGGGTTCAGAAACTGGGTATGAGCGTTTGAATGCTCACCCAACCTTGCGATTGGCCTCCATTTGTGTTTTATATTTTATTATCTTGGATTATTTAATTATTTCCTTATTACTGTTGAATCACAATCAATTTTACTTTTAAATTTACCAATCTTGGACATTAGTCGTGTTAATGCTGATTATCTTGGCAATTAAAAAATAATTAATTAATTAATATTACAAACATTCATTTAAGACAAAAGGGGAAGGGGTTAAGGATTACAATATTTTGTGCAAATGAAAGTAAAGTATATAGAAAATAAACTAAAAGTAAACTGAAAGTAAATAAATCAATTATACAAACAAAACCTCTCAAGAACTAATTAAAGGAATAATTTCCCTATAATTAGGTGAAATTATTCCACAAATATCTACAAAATCACAGGTTAGTCCTTACTCACATAATAACAATATTAATCACAAAATAAAAACACAAATATCTACACACATGCAATAACACTTGATTAAGTAAGCATAGATATTCACATAATGACAAAAATCATATTTACACATAAATAGACATGAGGATTCATGTAAACATAAATTAATCATTTGAACAAATTATCATTTTAACAAGTTCATAATATAGCAACTACATGAAACACTAAATGCTAGACATAGTACGTGTATAAGATACAGGAAATATACTAAAAATATACCAAATATATACTGATATGAAGCAGAGTTGTGGTTAACTCTGGTGGTGAGGCGATCGCCTTACCGATGAGGCGATCGCCTCATCCTGAAGAGGCGGCGCCTCTTTGAAGAGGCGTTGCCTCCTCAACAGGGGATTTTACCTCAGGGTTCCAAACTTTCTCAAAGCATAAATAATTCAAATAGACATTCAAATAAGCATAAACCAGGGGGTCAATACTCGAAAATTCACATGTTCAAACAATCATGCTTCTATATAACATCACATAAACAACAAGATACTAAAGATAAACCAAGAATCTAACAATTCATGCTTTTTATGAAATAAAGAGTTTTAAACTTAAAGATAAGAATTCTCACTGAATGGAGAACTTCTGGAGCTCCTAACTCAGCCCTCAGAATGTGTTTGATGGTTGAATGCAAGGAAGACCCTTTTTCTTCAAAGAACTAACTCTTCAAGCTTAAATTTCTACTTCTCTTCTCTTCTTCTCTTCTTTTTCTCTTGGTTTTTCTTCTCCTTTCTCTAAGAATGTTTTTTTTTCTCCTCCTCTCTCTGTCTTTTTTTAGTAATTCCTACCAGCCTCCCTAAAATATCAGTCTAAGCTCCTCTTTAAGCCTCTCTTTCCTTCTTTTTCTCACTTTCCCAAAAATGACTCACCTTCCACCTCACTCCTTTTCATCATTACTCTTCTTTTTCATCATTTTGGTGCCTCAAAAGTCTTTTCCCACGTTCAAAAACATAGAATAAATATCAAGAAGTTGGTGGTTTTGAGTTAAATACAGCAATAAATAGCATTTATTGCTGCAGAAGATAGGAGTGATGAGGCGTCGCCTCACCGATGTCTGGGGTGAAGAGGCGCCGCCTCTTCACTAAGGCAATCACCTCTTCACTCGGGCCTAGTGGGCCTTGGGCCAAAAAGGCACAAGTTAGGCTTAAAGGTTCAGGGCTGAATGTTTAGAGTTTTGGATTAGTTTTTTTTTTGAGTCAGGTTTTAAGCTTTCGGATCTATTCTAAAAAGATTTCAGACTCTTCTTGCATTCAAGATTCGTACGGTTCTCATCACCGGGCTTTCGTTACGGGTCCGAATTGAGGGTGTCTACAGTTTACCCCCTTGGTTTTTCAAAAAGCAGATTTATGAAATCGTATTTTTTGAAAAAGCAACATGTATCATGAGAGTAAGAACGACATACCTGACCTGCAAGCTTCGCTTGGGCTGTCAGCTTTGGGAATTCAAACCCGAAAGGTCAAACTTTAATCTGGAAACGTGACCGTGTTCCTTGGGTTTTCCTGGCCCGATTAGTCACTCATTATAATCTTGGCGCAAACCCTATGCCTTTCTGACATAAGCTTCACTTAGTAGAGAAGATGTTGCGAGTCCTAAGCCTTTCTGACGTAGATCTCGACTTTGAAATGTAACCGTATTCCTCGGGTTTTCCTGGCCCAATCAGTTACTCATTAATATTCGGTGTAAATCCCGTGTCTTTCTGACACAAGCTTCACTCAGTAGAGAAGATGTTGTGAGTCCTGAGCCTTTCTGACGTAGATCTCGACTTTGAAACGTAACCATGTTTCTCGGGTTTTCCTGGCCCGATCAGTTGCTCATTAATATTTCGGCATAAATCCTGAGTCTTTCTAACCCAAGCTTCACTCAGTAGAGAAATATTGCGAGTCCTGAGCCTTTCTGACGCAGATCTCGACTTTGAAACGTAATCGTGTTCCTCGAGTTTTCCTGGCCCGATCAGTTACTCATTAATATTTCGGCGTAAATCCCGTGTCTTTCTGACGCAAGCTTCACTCAGTAGAGAAGATGTTGCGAGTCCTGAGCCTTTCTGACGCAGATCTCGACTTTGAAAAGTAACCGTGTTCCTCGGGTTTTCCTGGCCCGATCAGTTACTCATTAAGGAATCTTGGGAACTCTGTCAAGCCCGATCATCATTCTTTGAATCTCGTGAACTCTATCAAGCCCGATCATCGCTCTTGGAATCTCGGGAACTCTATCAAGCCCGATCATCCCTCTTTGAATCTCGGGAACTTTATTAAGCCTGATCATCATTCTTTGAATCTCGAGAACTCTATCAAGCCCAATCATCCCTCTTGGAATCTCGGGAACTCTATCAAGCCCGATCATCCCTCTTTGAATCTCGGAAACTCTATCAAGCCCAATCATCGCTCTTTGAATCTCGAGAACTCTATCAAGCCCGATCATCGTTCTTCATCGAATTTCGGGAACTCTGTCAAGCCCGATCATCCCTCTTTGCATCTGGAGAACTCTATCAAGCCCGATCATCATTCTTCATCAAATCTTCTTCAATTTCCTGTAGTTTTAATTTCAAGATACATCTGAATGATAAAATAAGTAATCTTTCCACTTCTCCCTTTCTTATATAAAGAAACTTTTCTTCCTTTTGCTTTTCACTTTTGCTTTTGCTTTTCACTTTTCTCTTTATCTTCCTTTTTCCTTTCTCTGCACTCTTTAACCATGGATGCCGCGAGAACACCCGACCTTCCACTTTGGGATTGTGTAGGACCTCCACTATATCCTGCACGCACTTTCAGACTTTCTCAGGATGATGAGATCCCTCTTTTAATGAGTTTGAGCACTCATCTCTGTGGACAGGCTACTGGAGAGGTATGTGCCTATTTTTCTTTATTTTTTCTACAAATAGGATCGGGTAACAGTAGATTAGGGTGTATAAATACATATTTATGGATTTAACCGAAAGAAATTACATTAAATTGAGCCAAATTATGAAAATTGTGAAATAACTATCGGATTGCCGACGTGACGAGGCGTCGCCTCTTCGTTCAGGCGATCTCCTCACCGAAGAGGCGATCGCCTTAATAAGAAGAGGCGTCACCTCTTCCTGATAAAGGCAAAGAATGATGAGGCGTCGCCTCCTGTTAAAGAGGCGGTTGCCTCTTTGATGAGGCGATCGTTTCTTCGTTCAGGCGACGCCTTTTCAACAGTAGTTCTGATAAAAAATAGTCTGCTTTATTCAAATAAACATAAAATAACTCCCTGTTTTGTCCCTCTAGGTCGACTCCCACACGTTTAAGGGTGCTGGGAACTTTAGTGGTGCCCGATCTTGGTATGACAGCTTTTCAGACGCGATCAAGACTCGCATCTGTGATACCGGCTTTAAGAGCTTCATTCTTGCTCTTCCGAGTGAGAAGGGACACACTGATTACCAGCCACTCCACGTTTTGATGGAGAGGTGGTTTGAGACTACGCACACCTTCCACCTTCCATTCGGTGAGCTGACTCTGGATCCGATCTCTTTCGTAGCCATCACCGGGATCCAATGTGCTGGAGATTCTATTCTATTTGATGTGAGCATACATCGGATGGCCCCCGACCGCATTGATTTTATTGGTCGACTATTGGGGATGGTCCCCGACATAAAGGGGAGCCACACCGTCAAGGTTGATATGATCTGGAGCTATTACACCAGAGAGAGGGTGGAGGCTGCTACTACCGGTCGTGAGTTTGATTAGGTGGTGAGATCTTTGTTGGCTTATCTGCTAGGGACCACCTTGTTTGCAGATACTGCAAGCTCTCTTGATCTGATCTTCCTGATGCCTCTGCGAGATCTAGACCTCGTAGCCACTTACGACTGGGGTAGCTGCGCCTTTGCCTACCTCTACAGGAGCATGGACGAGGTTGTGTGGGGAGCCAGGCACTTTTGCGATCTGTGGCATGCCGTCTTGGTAATTTTCTTTTCTCTCTTTCTTTATCCTTTTCTTCCTTTGTTATTATTATTGGTTGACAACTCCTTTGTTGCAGGTTTGGGCCTTAGAGCTGGAGCTGCTTACTGACATCTCTCGAGTGATTGACACTTCATTTCCTGCTCTAGCTAGATAGGGTCACAGTCGTGCTTGCACGAGACCCTTGGCTTGTGTACATATGCATCATGAGCATTTGAACACGCTGACTTTCGAAGAGGTACCTAATAACAAAATAAAAGAAATTTTCTTAGTATGCAAGATTAATTTGCTTATCTTGTTTTGCCTATTTTGCAGACATGCTCTGATTTGTAGGGGCCCCAGGCTCAATGGATGCCTGTTATGGTTCATTCTATCCCCAAGCTGGTGAGGAGAGTTATACTTCAGGGGCCTGACTGTAGGGTCTGGTATCTCGACGAGAGGATATTTCAGTGGTGTCGAGGTGCTAGGACTAGACGACCACCCTTCTCCCCTCCTCGCGGACTCTTCTAGGCGCATTTACTGGAGGGTGAGTAGCTTGATCATGCCCTCAAAGGAGAGGATGCTCTCAGACATTGTGAGAGGAGCAGGTCTCGCTACATGGATTTTGTGCGGACTAGTCTTTTGCGGAGGGTACCTCTGGAGGCATCTACATCTCCGGTAAGTACATAGATTTTGACGAGCATATATCTTTGCATTTGTGTTTGCATCTGCTCTTTGTTTATTAATTCATTTCTTTCCAAGCACCGACTAGAGGGCCAGCTATTTTCGTTAGACCTGCTGTGCCGGAGAGACCATTCCAGCGGCCTCGGACTAAGCATATAGGCACTTCGGCTGAGGGTCCTTCCAGCTCTCAGTCTCAGTCGGAGATTGGTAAGTTAGCCGCTCCTCCTGATTTGATGGCTCGTTGCTGGCTTTCTTCTGGAGATTTGTCCCACCGCTCTTTGACATTGGATGGGAGTATTGAGCCTGCTTTCATCCCAGCAACTGCTACTCATGTAAATTCTTTTACTTGTTTTATGAATTAATTTCTATATAGATTCTGTACCAACAGCTTGTGTTAATCACTTGTTGTACTCATGCAGATACCTCACGATCAAAGCGAGTACATATACGGGCTGGTCGAGACTCACTGGGACTACCTGATGCAGGTTACCAAGCAATAGAAGGTAATGCACTTCCTATAACTACATGTATGCATGCTTTTATGATTGCTTACCCCTTTTACTGTCTTGATAGGATCGAGATGAGGTGAGAGAGGCCAGAGCTGCAGCTCTCGACGCCTAATTAGCTGCTCTACAGGTTGATGAGGATAAGGTTGACGATGAGGAGCATGCTGAGGATGAGGGTAACGACCATAGTGGGGAGCCCAGAGAGAAGGGAGATGATCCCACTGATGGTTCTGATGAGGAGGACGATGGTGATGATGATGACAACAGCGAGGCTACCGATGACGCCGATGATGATAGTGCAGATGAGGAGTAGCAGAGTCACCTTTTATGTCCTTCGTTAGGATGCTAGGCCAAGATTATTATTTTGAACTTGTGGAATTTTCAGGCTGTTTGCAAAGCCGAATTTTGCATTTAAGGCTTTATCTCTTGCACTGAATGATGAAAACAAGAATATTTGGCATTTTCTTAATATTTCAAATCAGTAAAAGTACTATTTCATTTCAAATTTGTACTTTCTACTAATTGAAAACAAGTTCACAGTACAACTTTTTCGTAAAATTATCAAAGAAAACATATTTGCTTTGCTGAAGCTGCGTCACCTCTTTGATGATGTGTCGTTTCATTGTGAAGAGGCGATGATGTATCACCTTATCATGTTGAGACGTCGCCTTACCATAGAGGCGATCGCCTTTCCGCCAGTGGTCTGCAGCTATAAAAACCCCCAAATTCTGTTTTCAAATCCCTAACTTCTCATCTTCATCATTTTCTCTCTATTCTCTGCTTTCAGTCCGTTTTTCACTTTCAAAATGACTAATAAAAGCTTAAAACAACTACGGTCGATTCTGAAAAGCTTGGACGGTGAATATTGGTCTAGATTGGAGCCATTTCATCTTTTAATCTTTCGAACCATGCATGCTAGAAAGATCAACTACCTATTTCTTCATGTTCTTGCTGAATTTTGGGATTCCCAGAAGCATGTTTTTCAGTTCAACAACATGGAATTATGCCCCCTGCTTGAAGAATTTGAAGCTATTTTAGGATCACAACTGGATTCCTCTTGTCCAATTATAACTCCTCCACTTGAAGTTTCGGATTTGCCTTCTCTTCATCATCAAATGGCAAGATTATTCAGCCTCTCCCCTTAATCATCAAACCATCTCATCTCTAGTTCTGAAGTTCTACTTGAACCATTCTTTGATATTACAGTAGCTACGGATCAAAAAGAAGCAGTTTAGCCTCGGATGATGGCGCTTTGCTTATATTCTCAATTCCTGCTTGTCTCCCTTTCTGGGAATTGTAATTCAAAAATTCTACACATCTTGGATCAAGTAGAGGCAGGCTTCAACCCTTTCCCTTTGATATTAGCAGAAACAATTATCGGCCTTGACAACTTTCAAGAAGTGAGATGATTTTTCGGAAGTCCAGTACTGCTCGAGGTTAGCTCCCTGTCATCATTTTTTCGTTTACTAATTTTCTGCCATTTTCATTTATTTTTACTACTTTTAGGCTTGGTTCCATGAGAAACTGTGATTGCTAGAGCCTCCGAGAGACATTTCTCGCTATAAAGCTAAACATTGCCAAACTCGAAGACTTCAGTCTATTCCAGAAGATGTTCAGAGTTGGCTAGCCACTTTCCCTGATACTCTGATACATTGGATGTGTCCATAGTGGAAATTATAACATGTTACTGTTCGGAGCTATACATACTGTGTTCTAATTGCTAGCTTGCATTTTGCTACCTTTTATAATCCTACACGGCTTTGTAGGCAGTACGGTCAGAAGCAGCTGATTCTAGAGCTGGTGCATGAATTTGAGTCAGGGTCGCTTACTTAAAATTTTTTAGACAATCTGACTGCCACTTGGCCTCGAAGAATCATTCAGAGAGGCATCAACTACAATGGAGATCCATCTACTGATGACCAGTACAAGGCATAGGTTTAGATGCAACAAACAGAAAATGATGATTTCACCATCAGCAGGAGAACAAGGTCATTGTAAGCATCTAGTGCTCAGGGTGTTCAAAAGAAAAGAAGACAAAATTAGTTGATGTAATGTAGTCTTTGTCTGCCTTTTTGTTGAATGGTATTTCCTTTTTAGTTAAACAATATGTAATAAAGCATTTAATGCAATGTTTGATAATAACAAAGGCAATCCATTCCATTTAAATTAAGCACAAAGCGAAAATACATTTTGCTTCTTACAGATCTCCTGTCGTTAGTTGGCTTGCACGTGCAAGTTTTCCAACCAACTATTTTTTACTCTCTCTCTCCTTTTACATGTCCTTTTATTTTTGCTTGGACCGCCTCTTTCAAGGTTTTCAATCCAGCAGGACTTCTTTTAATTTTTCATTTTTCTAGTCTCTAACTTTTTCCTAGGCAGCCCCCTTTTTTAGGTTTTCTCCCTAGCGAGACTTTACAGAAAATATTTCTTCAATTTATCGATGTTGATGGGCTCGTTAAACTCATTCCCTTCTAGATCAGAAATGATAGCAGCTCCTTTAGAGAATAGTTTCTTCACAAGATACGACCCTTCCCAGTTCGGTTTGAACTTTCCTCTCGGATCAGTCATTAGTGGCCTGGTCAGTTTCAAAACCAAATCACCCTCTTTGACTTTCCCAGGCTTGATCTTCTTGTTGTAAGACCGAGCTATTCTCTTTTGGTACAATTGAGTGTGATACATAGCTTTCAGCCTTCTTTCATCTAACAATGTCAACTGAGCTAGACGGCTCTCCACCCACTGATATTCGGGGATTTTGGACTCCAACAGTACTCTCAATGACTGGATCTCGACTTCTACTAGTAGCACAACCTCACATCCTCAAAGAATAAGGAGTAGCTCCAGTTGAAGTTCGAGCAGTGGTCCTATATCCCTATAATGCAAACTGTAGGTAATAAGCCCAATCTTTGTAATTTTCTAGTATTTTGGCCAAAATCCTCTTCACATTCTTGTTGGCAGCTTCTGCAGCTCCATTGGCTTGAGGTTAATACGGGGATGACCTGTGATGCTCAATCTTGTATTCTTTCAATAAAGATGTTGTTTCTGCTCGAAACTGAATACCATTGTCGCTAACAATATGATATGGCAGCCCATAGTCGTAGATTATATTCTTCTCAATGAACCTCGCTATCTGCTTTGATCCAATAGTGACGTATGACTCTGCCTCAACCCACTTGGAAAAGTAGTCGATTGCTATCACGATGTATCGATGTCCATTAGACGCTTTTGGCCTCATTTCTCCGATAATGTCGATTCTCCATGCTGCAAATGGCCAAGGAGAAGTCAACCCTTGAAGTTCCATGGAAGGTAGATGACTGACATCACTATACGCTTGACAGTTGTGACATTTTCTCACAAACTTCAGGCAATCTGTCTCCATCGTTAACCAGAAGTAGCCTTGACGTGCTATCTTCTTAGCCAAAATCGTTCCGTTCATATACGGGCCACACTCCCCTTCATGGATTTCTTCCTTCAGCTTCCTAGCTTCATCCCTGTTAACACACCTCAAATGTACTCCCGTCGGTGCTCTCTTATATAGCATTCCATTATGGCTGATAAATCATCGGGACAACATCCTGAGAGACATCCTTTCTTTCTTATCAGCATCTTCGGGAAACTGCCCCGTTTCTAGATATTGCTGTAGAGTATAGAACCACGGTTTCTCCATATAGTCATCTGGCATCACCCTTATCTCTTCATAACAAAGGATTCTAGATTTGACAAGAATAAGAGGTTTGACAGCAGCCTGCTCCCTTCCTTCCCATGCAGAAGCCAGAGTAGCTAAAGCATTTGCCATCTGATTATCTTCTCGTGGCAAATGCACAAACTTGCATTGAGTGAAAGAGAATAAGATAGTACTTACAGAATCCCAATATAGCTTGAGCTTATATTCTCTCACTTCCCACTGATTAGAAATCTGTTTCACCACTAGCATAGAATCTCCATACACCATGGCTTCTTCTGCCCCCCATACTTCTGAGTGCTTCTAAACCATAGATGCAAGCTTCGTATTTAGCTTGATTGTTAGTAGCTTCGAATTCTAATCTTTTCACCATCGGGATCATTTCTCCCTCTAGTGAGATCAGAATTACACCAACACCAGCTCCTTTACTGTTAACAACCCCATCGAAATGGTCCATGTCTAGATTTCTATTGCCCCAAGGTGCTCATCTGGAAATTCCAATTCCCATTCCTGTTCATCACTAACTGGATTCTGAGCCAAGAAGTCTACAACTACTCTCCCTTTTATCACCTTATTTGCTACATAGTCAATGTCGAACTCAGTAAGCAGAACTAGCCAATGAGCTAACTTCCCTGTGAGGGATGGAGTTTGCTGAAGATATCTCAGAGGATCATGCTTGGAGACAGCCTGAATCCTGTAAGAATGGAAATAGTGTCGAAGCTTTTTCGTCACCCATATCACGGCTAAACGCGTCTTCTCCACGAGACTATAATTAGACTCGTAGGGAAGGAGTTTCTTGCTCAAATAATACACTGCGTGCTCAACCTTTCCACTGCCTTCCTGGGCCAATATCGCACCCATTGCCTCTTTCTCTATTGCCAGATAGAGAATCAACAGTTTACCCTGCCTCGGTGCTTGTAGAACTGGAGTATTCATCAAGTAATTCTTGATAGTTTCAAATCCGTGCTGACACTTTTCATCCCAGATGATCGGCTGATTCTTCTTCAGAAGCTTGAAGATCGGCTCACAAATTGTAGTCAGCTTGGCAATGAATCTACTGATGTACCGTAATCGCCCGATGAACCCTCGAACCTCTCTCTCAATCTTTGGCGCAGGCATTTCCCTTATAGCTTTAACTTTGTCAGGATCTACCTCTATTCCTTTCTGACTAACAATGTGTCCCAATAACTTACCAGAAGTCACTCCAAAAACACACTTCTTTGGATTCATTCTCAGATTATACTTTTCAGCTCTGGCTAGGAACTTATCAAGAGCCTCGAAATGTTCTTCTCGCGACGGAGACTTCACCATCATATCATCCACATACACTTCGATCTCTTTGTGGATCATGTCATGGAACAGGGTAGTAGCCATCCTTTGATAGGTAGCTCCTACATTCTTTAATCCAAATGACATGATTGTGTAGCAATAAATGCCCCATTTAATTGTGAATGAAGTTTTTAGCTTATCAATCATCACCATCATGATCTGATTGTAACCTGAGAAGCCATCCATAAAAGAATACATAGCGATAGAAGCCGCACTATCAACTAAAGTGTCGATATATGGCAAGGGAAAATCATCCTTGGGACAAGCCTTGTTCAAATCCTTGTAATCCATGCACATCCTGACCCTTCCATCCTTCTTCAGAACTGGCACAATGTTTGCTAACCAGTGGGTGTCGTCGACCACCTCCAAGAATTTCACCTTCAACTGCTTTTCTACCTCCTCTTTAATCAAAAGAGCCCATTCTGGCCTCAGTCGCCTCTTCTTTTGTTTTATTAGTGTGATGTGAGGATATGTGGGAATCGCGTGTTTTGCAATTTCTCTGTCAATCCCGGGCATGTCCTCATAACCCCAAGCAAATACTTTCTGCCTTCTTTTAATTATTTATTTTATTTTCTCTCTCTCATCAGGAGTTAAATCAGAAGCAAGAAGTATATTCTTTGGATTATCGCATGTGCCTAAATTAAATGATTCAGTTTGCACTGAATTAATGTCAAATATATGCATGAAATGATCATCACACACAGTATAACCATTAGGCAAAACATCACACAAGTAAGCAAAGTCAGAGTTTATTGCATTAATTTTAAAGCAAAAAAGGTCACCATCAGAGTTAAACAAGTTAGAAAAGGAAACTTCAAGGTCTTCATAGAAAACATCTATGATTGACTTAAAAACAAAAGATTCAAAGCTGCATTCTTTTTCTTGGTCATCAGCTTCCTTTGTCTCTATTGTAGAAGTGTCCTCTTCAAGTTCTGAGGACCGCACCAACTCTTCTACTACCAACTCCTCAACAACTGGCTCTTTAGTCCCACTCATTTCTCCTGTGAAGATTTCAAATCCCAGGACCAATTTATCTGATATCATCACTGGCTCAGGTTTGCCGTTGTAGGGATAGTTAGTGCCTTCTACCATGAATGTCTCCCACAACGTCTACTTTTTAGCCTTACCTTTTGATTTCTTCGATTTCTGATAACCCAATCCATGCTTCAAAAAAGGGACTTTCAGCTCCACAAACTCTGAGGGACCCTACTGATCCTTTCCCAAACCCATTCCAAGTAAGAAGTTTATCTTCTTCATCATGCTTGCTATCTTTGGGTTCAATTCATCTTCATAAATCATACAGACTTCGAACCCTGGATTGATTAGGACTTCATTGGGTGCGAGCTTCAAGGCAGCTATAGCAACTTCAGTTTCTGCTGAGATAGTTACCACTTGACCTTCATGTGGAAATTTAATCTTTTGGTGCAAAGTTGAAGGCACTCCTCCAAGAGGATGGAACCATGGTCTCCCTAGCAAGACAGCAAAAGTGACCGGGATATCGATTACATAGAGATTAACCCAAGATTCGATAGGTCCAGTCTTGATCAATGCTTTGAAGGTTCCTTCCACAGGCCTCTTTGTATCATCGTATGATGACCACCTTTGAAGGTTTCAAGTCTGCAACCGTTAATCCCAGCTTTGGTAGGATCTTAAAAGGACAAACATTAATAGCAGACCCATTGTCTACCATTACACAGCAGGTGAGTTTTCCTTTTACTTCAGCCTTTATGAACAAGGCTTTATGGTGATCCCTCCCTTCCAGGGGCAAATCCTCATCTATAAACATTACAGCGCCTTGAGGACTCTCAATTAAAGAACACACCATTTGTTCAGGACTATGGTTGATTGGAATTTTCTTGTTGTCTAAAGCCATCACTAGTGCCTCCCGATGGGCTTTAGAGTTCATTAACAACTCCCAAACACTAGCGAGAGTTCTTACATCTCTCTTGGCTTCGATTTCTTTCTCTTCTTTCTTCTCTGAATTCACACCTTCCTCTTGTAGCTCAACAGATTCTGTTTCCTCTACCTTCTCTTTACCCTTCCCAGCTGGAGGGATTTCTTTTCGTTTACTGGCTTTCCATAAGTCAATTGGCCCATAACCCTCTTCATCTGAACTCCAGATATCCAGAATACTGATTTTAATATCCTTGACCTGTTGATTAAGGTTCAGGCTTTTGGTTTTTGGTTTTGGGAGTGTAGGGGTAAGGGTAGTATTAACAAAAGAATCAAGAACTTCTTCCTCTGTCAATCCTGTGTTTATCATCATAAGGCGTGGATTTAGTAGAGGCATTCTTTAATAATTTGGTAGGGGGTTGATTTTGGTGTTTGGTTTATGGGTTCCAAGATCTGTGATTTTTCCTGAATCAATCAGGTCTTGAATCTCATGTTTCAAACGACCATAGTTATCAGTATCATAGCCAATGGTTTGGTGGTATTTGCAGTAGTATTTTGGATCAGAGTTTGGAAATGGAGGTCTTTGGGGCAAAGGTCGCAGCAAATTATTCTTGATTAACTTTTCAAGAACCTTGGAAAGAGGTTTCCCTAGGTTGGAGAATCTACATGGTTCTTTTACAGCATTAATCTGAACATTGTGACTCGGACCGGTGCTACTGCTAGATCCACTCCCTTCTTTACCCATGGATCTTCCACTGAAAGTTTTCCTCTCTTGCACTAGATCTAATTCTTTTTGTACCCCGAATCGATACAGCTCCTCGAAGTTCCTGATCCCTAAATCCTTCAGCTTCTTAGAAAATGGAAGCACGCATCCCTCAATTGCTAATACAAGCTGATCACTTTCAGAAGGTTGATCCTTCATCTGTCCTAGCTTTGCTCTCCATCTGATCAAGAAGTCAGCGAAAGGTTCATTGAACTTTTGTCTAATATTCTGTAAATCCCTCAAAGATGCCTCCATCTGAATGTTGAGGCTATACTGCTTGATAAATGCAACACACAGCTCTTCCCAATCAGCCTGGACATGAGATTCCAAAGAGTAATACCATCTGATCGGTGCTCCCTCAAGAGAAAGAGAAAACTGCTTAACAATCTGAGATCTGTTTAATCTAGTTGTTCTCATGTGTGTCACATACTGTTTGAGGTGAAGATGGGGATCTTCAGTACCAGTAAACTTCTTCATATCCGGGAATCTGAACTTTTGTGGCAAAGGATCATCATCTTCGCCCAAACTTAGATCAGAATAATTAATCGGAGAATTAATACCCTTCTCTTTCATCTGTAATTACATTTGAGCCATAGATTTAACAAGATCTTTAGCCCATTCAGGTTTTTCTACACTCTCTGGAATTTCCACCTTCTAACGGATCACTAGTTTAGCTAACACAGTTTTCTAATCATCATCTAGTTACTGCCTCCCAAAATCTTCAGCATTAATATCAAAAGGCTGTGGTGGAGGTACAGTTGTAGGTGCAGGTGCAGGTGGTTCTTGTCTGGCTGAACTCATTTCTGCCATCATCTCCCTCATAACGGTTCTGGTATGTTCTGCCATTTCTGTCTTGAACTTTTCCAGGTTAAAACTAGGTGAAGCTGACGCTGACGTCGTTTCTTTTGACATCCTGATTAGACGGCCTGTGTTGGAGCGAGTCCACTTGGATGATTGGTCTGAATCTATGTCTATAAACATTGCTGATTAGAAACATGCATGACGTGTATATATGATATGCAAACTTTCAGAAAGAATAAAGAAATAGAAAAGATCTATTTACATATAACATATAACACAAGACAAGCTCTTCAAAATGAAATCTCCACTCTTATATCTTCCTCACACGTGTTCCTGGTGAATTCCTTTCCCTAGGATTGTTGGTCGGGTTTTACTTATTAGCAGGGGATAATAAAACCGTCGTATATAAAGAAGCTCTCAAAACGCACCAAATAAGTAACAAATCCTTTGGATAAAGCCAAAGTCCATCTTAATGGGCCCAGTTTCAATATTAGGAGCTCACTTTGTCAAAATCCATTTTGGAATGGGCTAAGGATAGGCATGAGAGGCCTATTTTGACAAGGTTTTGCTCATAATGATTTGAATTGGCATGAAAGGCCCACTTGAATAAGGTCCACTTACAAATGGGCTATGATGGGCTTGAAAGGCCCACTTTCAATGTAATCCATTTGTGAATGGGCTTGGGCTTTATTGCAAGATTTGTTATATGGCACAATACACATGCATTTGGAAGATCTTAGTGGAAATTTCTAAGTCATTACATGAGCTTGGTCAAGGGTAATAAGCTACGGCTCTCACAGCTATATACCTCCATTACGTCTCCCCACTCAAGGGTCCAAGCAACGTGGATAGTACGCGTTGTGAGTGGTAATAGGCGATATTCCACCACCAGGTTTGAGTAAAACACAGGTAGCGAAGTATGGACCATTACCGGTTTATTTAAGGACTGATGTGCACATTGTGTGATCATGTGTAGTGAATGCAAAAATATGCAAAGGAAATAAAGAAATAATAAAAAATGATAAATTACAAAACACTGGAATCAGTTTCTCAATCCCTAGTGGAGTCGTCACTGTAGGCGGTGGGGTTTAGCGCATGCCCAAGTGTTGGCGACCACGGCACTGTTGTGGGCTCAAGGCCCACTTGAGAAATACGACATAGGTCAAAGCCTATTCGGAGATGGAGTCACCACCCGGATAAAAGCCGGGACACACTATATAACAACTGGATTCCACGGAGGTGCCCAGAAGCCGTCATCAGAGAATAGGTTCGGAAACTGGGTATGAGCATTTGAATGCTCACCCGACCTTACGATCGGCCTCTGTTTGTGTTTTATATTTTATTATCTTGGATTATTTAATTATTTCCTTATTACTGTTGAATCACAATCAATTTTACTTTTAAATTTACCAATCTTGCACATTAGTCGTGTTAATGCTGATTATCTTGGCAATTAAAAAAATAATTAATATTACAAACATTCATTCAAGACAAAAGGTGAAGGGGTTAAGGATTACAATATTTTGTGCAAATGAAAGTAAAGTATATAGAAAATAAACTAAAAGTAAACTGAAAGTAAATAAATCAATTATACAAACAAAACCTCTTAAGAACTAATTAAAGGAATAATTTCCCTATAATTAGGTGAAATTATCCCACAAATATCTACAAAACCACAGGTTAGTCCTTACTCACATAATAACAATATTAATCATAAAATAAAAACACAAATATCTACACACATGCAATAACACTTTATTAAGTAAGCATAGATATTCACATAATGACAAAAATCATATTTATACATAAATAGACATGAGGAATCATATAAACATGAATTAATCATTTGAACAAGTTATCATTTAAACAAGTTCATAATATAGCAACTACATGAAACACTAAATGCTAGACATAGTACGTGTATAAGATACAGGAAATATACTGAAAATATACCAAATATATACTGATATGAAGCAAAGTTGTGGTTAACTCTGGTGGTGAGGCGATCGCCTCATCCTGAAGAGGCGGCGCCTCTTTGAAGAGGCCTCCTCAACAGGGGATTTTACCTCAGGGTTTCAAACTTTCTCAAAGCATAAGCAATTCAAATAGACATTCAAATAAGCATAAACCAGGGGCTCAATACTCGAAAATTCACATGTTCAAACAATCATGCTTCTATATAACACCACATAAACAACAAGATACTAAAGATAAACCAAGAATCTAACAATTCATGCTTTTTATGAAATAAAGAGTTTTAAACTTAAAGATAAGAATTCTCACTGAATGGAGAACTTCTAGAGCTCCTAACTCAACCCTCAGAGTGTTTTTAATGGTTGAATGCAAGGAAGACCCTTTTTCTTCAAAGAACTAGACTCTTTAAGCTTAAATTTCTACTTCTCTTCTCTTCTCCTCTTCTTTTTCTCTTGGTTTTTCTTCTCCTTTCTCTAAGAACGTTTTTTTTTCTCCTCCTTTGTCTGTCTTTTTTTAGTAATTCCCACCAGCCTCCCTAAAATATCAGCTTAAGCTCCTCTTTAAGCCTCTCTTTCCTTCTCTTTCTCACTTTCCCAAAAATGACTCACCTTCCACCTCACTCCTTTCATCATTACTCTTCTTTTTCATCATTTTGGTGCCTCAAAAGTCTTTTCCCATGTTCAAAAATGCAGAATAAATATCAAGAAGTTAGTGTTTTTGAGTTAAATGTAGCAATAAATATCATTTATTACTGCAGAAGATAGGAGTGATGAGGCGACGCCTCATTAATGAGGCATCACCTCACCGATGTTTGGGGTGAAGAGGCGCCACCTCTTCACTAAGGCGATCGCCTCTTCACCTGGGCCTAGTGGGCCTTGGGCCAAAAAGGCACAAGTTGGGCTTAAAGGTTCAGGGCTGAATGTTTAGAGTTTTGGACTAGTTTTTTTTTCGGGTCAGGTTTTAAGCTTTCGGATCTATTCTAAGAAGATTTCAAACTCTTCTTACATTCAAGATTTGTACGGTTCTCATCACCGGGCTTTCGTTGTGGGCCCGAACTGAGAGTGTCTACAAATATATATTTTTTTTAGACATCGATAGGTGTCGCTGGTAGCGGGTAGCCAGCAGAAAAAATTTTTTATGGTCAAAAGACCACTTTGCCCTTGTTATTTATTGATTTTTTTTTTTGAAAATTCGATTAAATCTGTTTTTGGAATCTAAAACCTAAATTGCACACGGATGAACCCGTCGTGCAAGAATTTAAACACCTGTAATCTATAATTTTTTTGAAAAAAAAATCTAAAACCTAAATTACACACGGGTGAACCCGTCGTACAAGGATTTAAACACCCGTAATCTATAAAAAATTTTATTTTTTTGAATCTAAAACCTAATTGCACACAGATGAACCCGTCGTGTAAAATTATAAACAACCGTAACTTGTAAATTTTTTTTATTAATAAAATAAAAAAAATAAAACAAAGGGACATTTTGGACTTTGGTCGCTAGTAGCGATGCTACTAGCGACACTAGTCATTTTCCATTTTTTTTTCCTTTATGAAACTTTACACCACTTAGCCTACTGTTTAGGTTTTAAAGTCCAATTTTTTTAGGTGGAAAGAGCTTTAAAAAAAAATCATGCTGTAAACTGATACTTACACCTAATAGTATGATACTTACACCTAATACTTACACCTAATACTTTATTTTACTTGTACTAAGTAAATAAAGTCATATCTACAGCTATGTCTACTACAACATGGCTAACTAGACTGGTTTAATAAATTAAATTGTTTTTGTTCTTTTTTATTTGAACTTAATTATCAACTTATATGGCAGTGTTAGAATGGATCAAGCAATCAATCTGGAAGTTCGTTGAAGGTAGTTCACTCCCTTCTTTTGTTGATAAGCAAATCTATATATATATATACACACACACACACACTTTTTGTAGGACGGCAAGTGAAAAAGGTCTGGAAAGAGAAGCGAAAGCACAAATTTGCTCTGAAACTTGCCAGGTTACTGATACAGGAGACCATATGGGGGATGAATTTGTAGCAATTTCAATAGAGAGCAAGTATGAAGCAAGAACATATATTACTTGTCATATTACTCTTCCGATGAGGATCAACCTAATCAAGCAAGTCCAAACAAGAAAACAGAACATACTGTTGAGGAAGATCGTTCTCAGGAGAATAAATTCAACAGAAATTCCAGCCAGGACGTAAAACACTCCTCTGAAGAGGTTGAATGAAGTAATAATCAGATCAAGAACATAAAGCAGTTATGAGACGATGACGAGGAGGAGGAGGAGGAGGATGAGTTTCATGGGGATAAACCAAAAGGAAAATCTTCAAGTGCAAATAAACAGGCATCTCTAGAGGATAAGTTTCAGAAAGATAAATTTAAAGAAAATTCACGCAAGAACACAAGACGATCGGTTGAATACAAGGGAGATAAAAATTTTCTAGGAAATCGAAGTCTAAATATACCGCTGTCGGTGGATTATGATGATGATTCTGAAGGAAATTAGAGCCAAATTGATTTTATAGAGTCCATGGCCGATTATGATGATGATGATACTGAAGGAGATTTAAACCAAAACATACAACATTCAAAGGGATAAATCGAGAAGAAATGTAAACTACACCACCCCTGCTGATCCAGTGGCTTTGTTTACGGCAACCAGGATGGGAATAGTAGAGATTGTACAAGAAGTAATTGAGGAGTATCCTCAGGCTATTGAACATCTTAATGACAAGGGACAGAACATATTACATGTGGCTGTATCATCCCGAAGGAAAAACATTTTCGACATGTTAGAAACGATGGAAACACCATGGATGAGGATGACTCCAGTAATTTGTAAGACCCGGAATTTTTATTTAAATTTATTAAATTAAAATAAAGGATTTGCAGTGTTAATAACGTATTATTAATTTAATTATTTTACTTAGTGAAAATTAATTCGATTAAGTTATGTTAATTAATGTTTTAGTATTTTAAAGAAATAGTTAGTGTATTTTAAATACACTTTGTTATTTTAAGTTTTGAGTATCTAAAATATTTAAATATATAAAATCAGATGTGAGTGTATATAATATATGTATGTGTGTGTTTAATGTGTGCATGGTGTATATATATATATATATATATATTATTATAAGTGTAGAAATTTTTTTAAACTATAGACTAATATTATTATTATTATTATTATTATTTTTTTTTTATTATTAAAAAAAAAAAAAAAACAAAACAAAATCCCTCTTATTTTTCTTCTCTCTCCCCGATTCCCTTCCCCCCCTCTCTTCCTTTTCTTTTTCTTCTTCTTCTCCTCCTTCGCCCGATAGCCATTGCCGCCGCTTGAAGCTCACCGGACCGCCTCTCTTCGCGCCATCACCTTCTGCCAGTAGCGGTCTTCTCTTCTTCCTTGCCTGGTGCGTCTTCCTCCTTCAGGCCGCCTCTCTCTTCCTCGTCGGAGTGGAGCTCCGACGTCCATTTCCGGCAATCGCAAGCTTGATCTTCTCCTCTTCTCTTAAGCTTCGAATTTCTTTAGGTATTTCACACTATAAACTCTGATTTTTACTTCAATTTTGTGAAATTGTTTCTAGGTCAAAAATTGGGGATTTTGTGATTGTTGATTAATTAATTAAAATTATGTTTAATTGTTGTTAGATTTGAGTTTAGAAGGTTGTATGTAGTGTGTATGTATAATTTTTATATTTTTCTATATTTATTTGAATTATTCAAGTTAATTCTTGAAACTTTGATTTTGATTAACTATGAAAAATTGATTTTTAATTTGTGTTTGTTAGTTGAATTGAAGTTAAATTAGTTATTAATTATTTTCTAGAGTTGGTTTAAATTTTTGAGATTTTA
>CATIWK010135524.1:0-14864 GCA_949634005.1 Mallotus japonicus | reverse complement strand
GTTTTAAGATTCTTCCTAGTTAGGTGGATAAAACTGAAAAATTAGAAATTCGATCTTATTGTGAACCGGTTTATCTTTAAGTTTCATATTTATACAAATTAAGATTCATCCCTGTTTGATTGATTAGACTGAAAAATCTGAAATTCAATCTTATTAGTAGACTAGTGCACTTTTAAATCTCATATTTACATAAATTTGTTAAAAAAAATTATCAACCGAGCTGATTCAACCATTATCTGATCAACCTAGGCACAATCTAACAGCTTTAATAAATACAATTTTTTTTATTAATCTTCTCTTATAATAAAACTGCGATCGTTTCCCACTAAAAACCTCAGTTTTTATTCCACAAGTTTAACCACTTATTTTGGGTTATTTTAAGTCGATTCTTTAACCTTGATTTTCTTATCAACTTATTATTAAAATTTATTCCGAAAATCATTTGAAAAAGAAAAATTAGTGATTGCCAAATTGGACTCTTAGTAATTTTACATGTAAATCTACTGCCATTATTTTGGAATCTTAGAATTTTTTTTTAGCATTCCATTTATCATGCATAATGTTCTGAATGCAAATGATGCCACAATTTTGCTTAAAAAAAAAAAGTTGCCACAATAACAAGATTGGAATTGAGCATAAACCTCCCCCCCCCCCCCCCCCCCCCCCTCTTTTTTTTTTATATCAGAATCTGGTTTGGGGTGGTGGGTCTAGAGCTGTACATTGGTCTAAGAGAACCTAATCTCTCTCGATAAATTGAACTAAAAATCTCTAATTACAAAAAATTCTATTGACCGTTTGATTTTTTCAACCTGAACCATCCTGAAAATTTTTATTGGAGTGGTTCTAGAGATCATGAGTTCTTCGAACTGAAAACCAAACCGAATCGTTTCAAATTGCATAAACCAAAGAACCAAAACTGAATATATATATATAATAAAATAAAAATAAAAAAAAGAGAAGAAATAATGAAAATTAAAAAATTAAAAAAAAAAGGAGGAAAAGAAAAAATTAAAATCCCACTAAAAAATAGAGCAAAACAATGACAAACCAAGGAAGAGGGCAAAACTAAAAAAAAAAAAAAAAAAAAAAAGCTGCATGTAAATAAGAAGGGGCATTTATATGGCTTCAAAAAAAGAAGGGGCATTTATATAATAAATGAAAAAGTGGGTATTTTTGTTTATAAGTTTTAAAAATTGCATTTTTAGTAAATTTTTATAAAATTTAATTTTTTTCTGAATAATCATTATTTATAGTTTATTGGATTCTAGTTAATCCAATTCGATTTGAGTAAATTATAATTTTTATTATTTTTAAATGTATTGGATGGAGAAAAGTAATAACTTTTCACAAACTCAATATAGATGTTCATTTAAAAAAATAAAATAAAACATTTTTCCCCAGAGGGAATGATCGAATTTTTGGTCTAATTAATTTTATGATCCCACCTAGGAAACATTTGCTTTTAAAAACTTGTTATCACTTTAATTAGCTGATTGTGATTGTGTCTATGGAAAAAAAAAATGAGTGGCTGAAGTTGAAGATAACAAATGCATAACTCCATAGGCAGAATTAAGTCGACCTTTTCCCAAAAAAATGAAGTTGACCTTCTTGACTTGAGTCATTGACTTGGCAAACGTCCCTTATTTACATCCATTACTTACTCAAATTTTTTAAGTTACAATTTTACAGAATGAAATACTTCAAAAGCTATATTCTCCTCCTCCAATACTATTTTTTTTAAAAACTAACAAAGAAAAAAAATTCCAAATTGTAGCTTCTTTATGATGCATACTAAGTAGTAATGTCACTCCTTCGAATTATCCACATCCTACTGAATAACATATGTGCTTTGTGCGAGTTATAAGTTAATACTTTTTATATTTTTATCTTTATTATGCTATAAATATTTAATATATTAAAAAATAATAAGTAAAATTTTTTTATATAAAAATATCTTAAATTTTTGTCTAAATTAGCTTAATAATTAATTGTAAATATTTTAATAATGAAAAATAAAATATGGTAAATACAACCAAATAGAAAAGAATACCATAATAAAAATAAATGCTCACGTTCATTGAAAAAATATATATAGACAAAATTTTAACATAATACTTGAAATAATTCATACTTGGACCTTAATTTAGCTCAAGTAGAGCATACAATAAAAGAAAATTTGAGCGTTATTTTATGAGAAAAAAAATTGAACAAAATCTAATAAAACAATTGTATAAAAAAAAAGTGAAAAAATTGGCAGTTAAACTAAAACAATTATATATAATGTTTAAGAGTTTCTATAAACATTTCAGGTTTTCGCAACTCTTAAGTTTTAAAAAGAAAAAGTTGAAAAAAATATTGAGAAAAAAATGTAATTTATTATAAAACTAAATGATTAAAGAGTGAAAAGTATTAAATTTTTATAAATTTTAATTTGAGAGTTCGATTTTATAATATTTATGATATATTTATATCGGAAAATGTCTTAATTTCAAATGTGAAAACAAAAGTGTACGTGCAGTTTCAATTATTTGCTGATGGATTCACTTGTGCATTTCGAGTAAAAAATCTTAGAGAAATATGTGTCGGCAAGCTAATTAATTAACACGTCGAGTCACATTACATTCAATTGATGTTTATTTTTTTTCAATTTATAGAATTAATTTTTATTTTAGTTTTAAGAGGAGATAATTATTGGAGGACTACTTAGTGAACAAGTCAATATCCCACTGCACAAGGCTAAATAATTCATAGCTTCATATATATGTAGGTGGCCCTTTATATATATATATAAAGGGTATTAGCAACTTCAATTTGCTTATAATATAAAGATTTTCAAGATTCAAGTAGTACTGATAAGTTAGTGAATACAAAGATGATGCAAATTTTTGATATTTTAAGAACCACCTCTCGCTTGATTCTGCCTACTGTGCTGCTCATGTGCATGGGAGCACTAATGAAGGTTGAAGCACAGTCTCGGTATCTTCCAAAAGCTGAAGGTATGTAGGTTCAGACAGGTTATGAGCTATTCAAGAATTCATAAACGTTTCTTATCTTGTAGAGGTCTTTAGTGTGACAGTAATGTATTTGTGACCAAATATTCTATGTTTTGATGTGTGTATGCAGTGGAGGCTTTGTCTGAAATAGCAACACAAGTAGGGAAAACAGATTGGAATTTCAGTGTAGACCCTTGCAGTAATGAGTTAAGCTGGCAAACGCCAAAATCTAACAACATGCCATTATACAACAATAGTCTCAACTGCAGTTGCAGCCCGGATGGCATATGCCATGTTGTTGAATTGTAAGTATACTTTATATTTTGCTTCAATTTATGTTAATTGGATTTTGATAAGTCTTATATGTATATATTCTTGGATTGCAGATTTCTCAAAGGTCAAGATCTTGTTGGTGTTCTTCCAGCATCAATTGTGAAGCTGCCTTACCTTAAAAAACTGTAAGAAACGCTCGCAACAACTGTAATATATGTCTTTTTGCTTGATCGCATATCAGGTGTTGTTGTTATATGTGTTAGTTCTGCTATACTTTGCTCATACTGCTGTAGAACCTCTTCTCTTGGTGTAATTGATGTGTGTGCTGTTTTTTTTTTATGGTTCTTTGTCTTTATATTCATGGTTCTGCGGTTTAAGGGATTGCAGTTGTCTTAAGGGATAAATATATAAATAGTGTCCAAACTTTTTCACTTTTTCTTTGTTGGTGTTTAAACAATTTTTTTTTTACAATTAAATGTCTGAACTCGCAAAAAATTTCCTAAAATGGTGTCTCTAACAGATTTTAGAAGTTAAAGTGTTTATGTGTCATATTTTAATCAGTGAATTGACCTAAATGCACTTTTTATATATTAGATTTATTTTGATTTTTCAATTTAAAAAATTTATTTTTCATTATATAGTATATATTTGAAAGAAAAACATACTGCATGTCATTAAAATAAAATAAAAATATTAAATTTATTTTAAATTTACATAAAAATGAAAAAATACAATTTAACTAAAATAAAAATACAAGTAAAAGTTTATTTATTATAATTAAACAATAAAAATAAAATAAATTTTTAATGAATAAAAAATTTATTTGACTAAAATCATGGAAAAAAATAAAAATAAAATAAGAATATTTAATTTTTTCAGTTTATTATGAAAAATAAAAATAATTTTTTCATTTCTAATAATTTAAAAATAACTAAAATATCTAAGAAAACAAAGTTTAATATAAAAGAAGGGTATTTAAGTCAATTTACTATTTAAAATAAGATACATAACCATTTTAACCTGTAAAATCTGCTAGAGATATTATTTTAAAAAATTTTAACAAGTTCAAACACTTAATTGTAAAAAAAATTGTTCAAACACCAACGTAATAAAAGTAAAAAAATTCGAACACTATTTATGCATTTATCTATTATTTTAATTCTGTTGAAGCTTCTTGGTTGAGTTCAGTCTTGTCTGGTAGAGATGAAGATGCAGACTGTTCTGCTGGAATTTTGTTGATTGTGCTTTAGTTTGTTCAAATGCTGCTATTGTAGGTTATTTATCGGGTTTTAGGTTGTGGTTATTAGTTTGGTCAGTTTTTGGTTCTATTTCGTTGTTTGCTTGGTTCTAGTTATGTGTTAGTTGTGTTTGTAACGGTTAGGAGCATTGTGCGTCGCTGTTATATTGTGGGAGCTGTTCATGTTTTGTTAAACCATTTTCTATGCTTAGTTTAGGTATGGGTTTTTTCATCACTTCGGTTTTTTTTCTCAAGTGGTTTTTTTCCGAATTATCAATAAACTAAAGGTTTTACTTATAAAAAAAAAAAACAATTATGATCTTGTTAAATTGGCTATAACCTTCAGTTCTGATGACCACAACTCTTTTATCTGTCTACAGCGATTTGACTCGTAACTATCTTAGTGGCAATATACCACCTGAATGGGCTTCTACAAAACTAGAATATCTGTAAGGAAGTTTTGCAGTACTTGCATATGAGTATAGTCAAATAGATATTTATCTTCACATGCTCATCTACTGCAGGTCAATTACAGTCAACTGTTTAACAGGAACAATACCAAGTTTCCTGGGAAACATAACCTCGCTTGTATACTTGTAATAACGCTCTTTCAGTATCTCTTTTCATATCTTTTTTCTTAATCGACAATTATCTTACCTTTCTTTAGCTTAGTACTAGTCTTGATTTTTTTTCTTTTTTTCTTTTTTTTTTTTTTTTGCTCAGGAGCATCCAGAACAATATTTTTTATGGACTTGTGCCTCCTGAACTTGGAAACTTGAGTAATTTGGTGAATCTGTAAGTTCTTCTTACATTTTAAAAAAAAAATTATATAGTTCTCAAAACTTAGAAGTTTTCTATTTGTTTTGCTTTATTGGATACAGTATTCTTAGTGCCAACAATCTCACTGGAGAATTGCCTTTAGCTCTCACTAAGATGACCAAATTAACTGAGCTGTAAGTGCTTGTCATAATTTTTTTTTTTTTAAATATCAGATTGAGTTCCTAAGAATTTTTGTATATTAATCTTGTTTCCATATTGGTTCTTATACAGTAGGGTTAGCAGTAACAATTTTAGTGGAAAAATACCCCCTTTTGTTCAGAACTGGAAACAACTTGAAATGCTGTACGTACTTGTATTTATATCAAAAAATATTAGATTCAGCACAAATTTTCAAAAGAAACTTGAATTCATTTTTAAATTGGGTGTTAACAGAGAGATTCAAGCAAGTGGTTTTGAAGGTCCCATTCCTTCAAGCATTTCCGTCTTAAATAATTTAACTGAACTGTAAGTTGTACCTTTTAGTTGCCTCTGAAACTTTAAGTTTCTTTTCATTTTGCAAGGAAACATTGTATGATTATTTTCCTGTGCTTTGCAGAAGGATTAGTGATTTAACCGGGGAAGGTTCAAAGTTTCCACAATTGGCAAACATGCAACAATTGAAGTATTTGTGAGTCATTATTATTTTGAAGGCTTTAATCAGATTAATTGACCCTTACATGAGGATGATATTCTTATGCAGGATGTTGAGTAACTGCAACATATCTGGAACTATACCTGCCTATATAACAAATATAACAAATATGCCAAATCTGAAAGTTTTGTAATTCCTCGTTCACTTACCTTTCAACTTTTTTTTATGCTTATTAATTTATTTCCACATTTTGGACTGTTATTTGTGCCAATAGTGACCTTTATAGTTTAACAACTTGTCTTATAGCTAGTGTAACATTAACCTGTTTCTGCAGAGATCTCAGTTTCAATGGATTGACGGGAAATCTTTCAAAAGATGGAAATTTAGAGAGCTTAGAGAGCATGTAAGCAAGCATATTTCAGTATGTTTTAAAGATGAAAAAGATTATGTTATATTACTATTTCCAAAGAATAGCATGTCTTATCCTTTTGCAACAGTAAATACCGTCTGATAAATATAACATGATGTTGCTACTTTTTAGGTATCTGACAAGTAATTTGCTAACTGGATCAATTCCAGACTGGATTGGGCAGAAAAATAACCGCGTGTATGTTTGTTTTCTTACATTCTGTATTGATTTTGCAATAAAATATTTTTGATTTTTCCATATGTTATGGAATAAGTAATTCTCTAGCAGGCAAATGATCAGAGATTGTGTTGAGTACTTTGCTTTGCGCTTTGGCTGCCTTTTTCAAGCTGAAAAAGAGTTGATGTTTAATTTAAATGTTTGCAGTGTAGTAGATTTTTCTTACAACAATTTTTCCGTAAGTTCTATTCCAACTGATTGTCGAGAAACACAGTAAGGCCAACAACTCTGTTTTTGTTCCCTTCCCCTTGTAAATGTATGCTCCGAAACTTTACTTCTTTTATGACTTGTCAGGAACTTTTTCAAAAGCTCATCTGAAGGGCAAAACAAGTGAGTGAGTTTCAGTAACTTCAGTTTTTAACCACCTCTGCATAATAATCTGATGATTCTTTCTTGTGCTGCCTTCGCAGAGCGGCCACAGAGTGCCTGCAAAAAGTTCCTTGTTCAAACGGTTGTTATCAAAATGAATGAGATGTTATTGAATATAGTGTATTCTGTCAAATCTTTGTTGAATGCTGATCACATTTTTTGTCTTTATTTCTATAACAGTCATATATTATGCGCATATAAATTGCGGTGGAGCAGAAACAAAAATTGGAAGAAACACCTACAAAGGAGATGAAGCACCAGGAGGTGCAGCAAAATTTGTTCCAGTGCCAGATGAATGGGAAGTTAGCACTACTGGGCATTTTTGGGATGTTAAAGTTACAGCAGAAGACTACATAGCAAAAAATGTGTCAGTGCTCAACATGAACAACTCTGAATTATACACAAGAGCACGCCTCTCTCCTCTCTCCCTGACATATTATGTGCGGTGTCTGGCGAATGGCAGTTACACAGTAAAGCTTCACTTTGCAGAGATAATAATTAGAGACAATAGATCATTCCATAGTCTCGGAAGACGGGTATTTGATGTATATATCCAGGTAAATGATTTTCTTGCTATTTAGCTCTTGCTTCAACAGAGAATGGTTTGATTTAAATTAGTTTATTACAGGGTGCAATTGTGTTGAAGGATTTTGAAATCAAAATGGAAGCACAAGGTGTAGATAAAGTGATCATTAAAGAGTTCAATGCTGTTAAGGTTGAAGATGGAACTTTAGACATCCAGTTACGGTGGGTTGGCAAAGGAACAACAACTTCTCCAACGAAAGGAACATATGGTCCTCTTATATCTGCCATTGATGTGGAATCTGGCAAGTACTTGCTCTTATATATTAACAAAACTTATGCATATGCCTGGAATCTGACAATCACTGCACCTTCTTGCTCTAACATTATGCAGAATTCAAGCCTCCTAAAAATTGGAAAAAAACCATTGTGGCTGGAGCTGTAGTTTTGCCATTGTTATTCATTATCATTCTGACAGGCATCCTTTGGTGGAAAGGTTGTCTGGGAGGCAAGACATTATTGGAAAAAGGTACAGAAATTAACCTGAAGCAAACAATGAAATAGTTGTGATACATCCTGCAGTGGTTCATAAAGTAGAACTTCTTTTAAAAAATTCATAACAAAACAATTCCAAGAATTTAACCTTTTTTTTTTTTGGTACAGAGCTGGCACGTTTAGATTTACAAACTGGAACATTTACCTTGGAACAAATCAAAGCTGCCACTAATAATTTTGATCCAGCAAACAAGATTGGAGAGGGTGGCTTTGGACCTGTGTACAAAGTATACTAGTACAACTTTATAATTACTTATATTTCTTTTTATATGCCTTAATTAAAACAAGAATGACATTATATTTTGCTTTGCAGGGAACATTATCTGATGGAACTAGAGTTGCAGTTAAGCAGCTTTCCTCCAAATCAAGACAGGGTCATCGTGAATTCGTGAATGAAATAGGCATGATTTCTGCTATACAACATCCGAATCTTGTTAGATTGTATGGATGCTGTCTTGAAGGGAGCCATTCCTTGTTGGTATATGACTACATGGAAAACAACAGCCTTGCACAAGCCTTATTTGGTAAAACTTTTACTGTTTAGCTGTTCAATGTGTGCATAGATCAAGAAAATAAAGATACACTTATTTGTTGATAAGAATTAATATGTTAATTATAGGTAAAAAGGAGAGGCAGTTGAAACTAGACTGGCCTACGAGGCAAAACATTTGTATTGGCATAGCGAAAGGTCTGGCTTTTCTGCATGAGGAATGCATGCTAAAGATTGTTCACAGAGACATAAAAACAACTAATGTGCTCCTTGACAAGGATCTAAATGCAAAGATATCTGATTTTGGATTGGCCAAACTTGATGAAGAGGAGAACACCCACATCAGCACCAGAATTGCAGGAACTATGTGAGCTACACATTTTTCTTTTATTATTATTATTGACCTTATACGTTTCACTGTTCTAGTTAAATGTTTGTTTATAAGATATCACAACATTGGAGGATCTTGCCTACTTCAAGTATATTACATCATACTCTATCATATTTATGACATATTAAGTGTTTTACACTTAACCAACAAATATGAGATACATGTTTATACGTAAAAAATCTGGCTGTAGGAAATCATACACTTGGAGCAAGCAAGAATTTCTCAACAAAATTTTGGGCAATCCCCTGACAGGATTTATGAATCTAAGCTCATATAATTATATTTATTATTGCAGAGGATACATGGCACCAGAGTATGCATTATGGGGTCGCTTGACGTATAAGGCAGATGTTTATAGTTTTGGGGTAGTAGTGTTGGAAATTGTTGCTGGGGAAAGCAACATGAAACCTCGTTCTGCTGATGATTTTGTTTGTCTCCTAGATTGGGTAAGACCCATAATACATGTCCTTGAAAAAGAAAAATCTGTTTACTTTAGTTGATCTAATAATCAAGCTTACAGTTTTTTTTCTTGAATGGTTATTTCAGGCACTTGTGTTAAAGCAAAAAGGAAATCTTATGGAGCTGGTTGACCCAACATTAGATTTGGAGTCCAAGTTTGAGAAAGAAATACTTAAAGTAATTGAAGTAGCACTGTTATGCACCAACCCATCACCAGGACTTAGGCCTGCGATGTCAACAGTAGTAAGTATGCTTGAAGGTCGAAGTGATGTTGATGAATTGGTAATGGATTCAGATTTACATGATGATGAACTCAGGTTCAAGGCCTTGAGAAAACAATATAATCAAGTTTTGCGTGAGGGCTCAACAAGTGAAACTCAGTCCCTTGTGCGCTCATCAAATACAATATGGACTGGTTCTTCATCTACATCCGCTCATGATCTTTATCCATATCAATCTGATTCTTACCAGTATAAACTGTCCACTTGATGAACACAAGCTTATGTAATTTGGTGTGAGTGCTTTCGTTAAAAGAGAGATGTATGCTTTACACACACTAAACTTATCATATGTGAGCTTATAGGAGAATAAAAGTCATCGGAACTTGGGTGTTATAGCCTGTTGGGTTGGAGAGAGCCAGTAAACAAGAAAGCGTTTGTTTAGTAAAAAAATAAAGGTAGGAATTAGAATTCATAGTATTTGGTTGGCTAAAATTGAGTATGGAAATGGAAATGGAAATGTAATTCCTTCATCAATGAGAATCACCATTTCCTTTGTATTCATAAGGAATGAGTTTTGATTCCCTTGAGAATGAAGCCTAATTAATTTTAAATTGGTCAAATGTTTATATATTAACATATATTTTCAAAATTTATAAATAAAACATATAAATTAATAAAAATATGCATTAAATGTTTGAATAAAAATATTTATTAAAAACAAATATTTTTAATAATAATTTTTAAAAATTATAATAATATTTTAATGAATAAATATTTTATGATAGATAATTATACTATTAATTATTAATGAATAAAAATAATTACAATCTTAATTTTTATATATAAAAAATAATTATAAAAGATGATGTTAATATCTATTCTCATTTCATAATGAACTAAATATTTTCTTTAATTTTTCATTCTCTTTCTCATTTTGATTCTGATTGATCGAACACCACCTAAGAACAAAGAAATTATTTTGAACAATGGTGTTGTATTTATAGCAATAATATTACAATATTTTAATAGAAATATTTATATATATTTGTTTTTACCAAAGGGAGTTGGGGAGGTTAAGAGGGGAGGAGGGATTGAACCCCCAAACTCCCACAACACCTCCCAAGCCTTAGCACCCGGCCAAAGCCTCGGAGGTAGAAATATTTATATTTAGAAAAGACATCTACACCTACTAGTAATAGTGTACCTTACTTGGTTTTCCTTGTACATTTAAACAAGTATCATATCTTCAACCTTACCTACAAGTACAACATTAACTAATATAGTAAAACAACTAAATTATTAATTTTTTTTTTTTGAAACACTAAATTATTAATAGTTGAAGCTAAGTTTCATTAGCTTCAATATAGTCAATCCCATCTCTTATGTGAGTGACTTCTTACTTGCACAACTCTTATTAAAATAGTATACTGCAAGTTGGAAGTAGAAAATTAATTTTCTAGAAATTTGTTGTGACTTGGAAAGATCTTGGAAGAATACTGCACTTGTCAGAGGAAGTATATAGATAAACACATACTTCCTCCTTCAAAAAAATAAAATTTGTTCCACTACAAATGACATTTTTAGATTACCAATAAAAAATAAATTTTTCTTTCTAATTTTACCCATATCTAGATTTTAGAATAAGTTTCTCTATTGGCTAGTAATTGTAATTCACACTAACTTTTAATCTTTCCAAAAAAGGGTTATATAGTCATTTGCGCCTATAATGGAGGAAGTAATAACTAAAAGTATTAATTTCTTCAAAGATTCAAACTATTATGTTATATTTAACTTTAAATATTGTTGTAATAGTTCTAATAAATTCTGGCATATGGACATCCATTAATGAGCTTGAGGTATGGATGTCTAGTTTAGTTTGTGATGAGTGTTAATTGACATGCGATTGACTAGTTGAAATCCAACTCTATTTTTCTTTTAAATTTTACATTATATTTTGTTCAAAAATCACTCTTATAAAGAAGTCAAGCAGGTAGATAACAATTCCAAGAATAATTCTAACTTCATTCATCTGTTAACATGATTGCAAAAACTACAGATTGGTGAGCACACTAAGTGTTCATGAAATAAGAGTATAAAAATATGAATACTGTATAACAAGTGAATAAAATATGTACAAAACCATTCCTAGCCCTAAAAAAACTGCAGCATTTCTGCAATGCTGCTAAACTTTTTTTTTTTAATTCATCCTTTTTTTTTTGGTTATCCTAAAAACTTTTCTTCTCTCTCACTTTAGCTGTTGTAGCTACTGAATTCTTAACATTTCAGTTATGTATGGGAGGCTTTCTCTTTGCTGGAGAATAGTCCATAATGTCAACAAAGCTATCATGGGTCACTTCCTTTTGCTCAGCATTTGGTGAAGAATTAATGGTGAATTTCTCATGATCTTCCTCACCTCCATTACTTGATGATTTTCCCTTTTGCATTGGGTTAGCCTTATTTCCTCCATTTTCCTCATTCTGAGCAATCATAATAGAGGAGAAATCAGTAAATTTATATCCACACCTTAGTTTAAAGAACTTAATTAGTCTTTATTTTAAGCTATGTAGTGATTATTAGTAACTAATTAACCAACCTTTGAGGTGGTACTAATGGTAGAAGTACTAGAAGTAGAGGTAGTCACAGTAGTAAGTTTTCTGCTGACCATTCCTGCAACCATAGATGTCAAAAAGCATTTAATACTTCAGTTCTCTTGACTCGCAAATTTTTCTACTGCACAAACTCAAGAAAATCCCCATGTTTTATAGTGGTTCTAAGAAAACTAAGAAAAGAACAATAATTTAGATGATCGGTTTCTTGGGGACAAATATTGCCTTCTAAAGAGTACATGGTAATCACGGATTTAAATCTTGTAAAACCCAGAATCCCCTGTATAAATGTCAGATTTTCAGAAACATTAATTAGTTGCTAATTATATAGTTAGGAACTTGAACTACAATAGTGAAATCAATCATCCTAACTAGTTCTATCCAGTAGTGAGATCAGAAACTAATTAATGGTGCTTAGGTTTGTGATGCCTAGGTCCATAGTAATCTTCATGAATGCTTGGTAACCAGTGATGAGGTGATGGTGATGATGGTTTCTTGGAAACTCTAGAAACTGATCTTTTCTTCAAGGTACCTGTACAATGTCCCTTTTTGCAGATAGTAGCCTCCCCAACACCACCATTACTTCTTCTTACTAATGAACTCTTCTCTTCCTCATCCTGCAAATAGCAAGGATCAATTTTCCATCAAAATTTTGTAAGAAAATGAAGAGAGAATTTGAGAAAAATATAAAGAATGAAAAGGAAAAGAATACTCACATGAATTTTTTGTTGCTCAACTTGCATAAATCCCTTTTCCATGCGAATCCCTATACACAAATAGCAAGATACATAAGAAACCAAAACAACACCAAAGCTAATATAAGACTTCTTTTGCATGTTCGTGAGATGGGTATATTTTTAGCATACCTTTAACTTGGTGATGGAGAAGAAAAAAGTACAAAAGCAGAAGATAAACAATTAAAGAAGGCCTCATTTGGATAAAATATTTACTAAGAAGAAGAGCAAAAATTGGCAAGGACTAAGGTTTAAGTATAGAATATGTTTTTTTTTTTTTTTCCTTCTATTTCTCTCTTTTGAAAACTTGATTCTAAGATTGAGCTTGTGAATGAATGGCATAGCATGGGGTGATAACCTTCTTAAATACATGAATAATTTAAGGGCCCACTATAAGTTCTCTCCCAACATGAACTTTAAGAAGGCGGGGATTTTGTGCCTTTAGATAGAAGAGAGAGAGGCTCTCCCTTCTCTCTAAAATCCCTCTTCCTCTCCATTTTCTTCAAACAAAAAACCTAGACTAAATTTTTTTCTCTTAGGGGTGGTGATCAGTAGATCACCACCCCAACATCCAAAAATTCAAATTTTTCTTTCCTTTTTTTCTTGTGTTTTTTTATATCTAGATCTAGTTCTAGATCTAGATCTAGATCTGGTATGGTTCTACATAGAACAGGTGTTTTGGGGTTGCAGAGATCTTCGCTGAGGGGATCTACCGCTGGGTGGTGTGTGCTCCGGACTACCACTTTGTCGATCGTAGTCATCTGCCTACAGATGTATGCTTGTCTTCTGCCTCCTTTAGGCTGTGTCTGTGTAGTTTCTTTATGTTATCTATATTGTGTTTTTGTTTGTTATTTTTTGTTTTTTGTTGTATTGTTATTTTTATGTTTGTTTTTTTTCTGTATGTTTGGTTTGTGTGTTTGGTTTTTTATTTTTGTTCTTAAAATAATTTATTCTCTCCGCAAGGGAGTAGAAGAAAATTTAGCTTTGATTATCAACCAGACGGGCTCGATTAAAGACAACAAAAAAGTCGATCTGTGGTTGCGTACCACCGAGTGGAGCGGACAGAATGGGACACAATTTGCAATAGCTCTATTAACACGTTCTGGTGATTTTCAAGAGAAATCTTCTTTTTATAAGAATGATCTATCTTCTACTTTTCTTCATGCTGAGTTATATGTTATCTGGGCTATTAATGCCTATTGTATCTTCTCTCTTTTTTAATGAAAGAGTGTTTTTATCAAAAAAAAAAAAAAAAAAAAAAGAAGGCGGGGATTTTTCTTCCACTTTCTTGTGTTTCTCCCTTGTCTTTCTACTCTGAATTGCTATTATGTTTGTCTAAAGTAAATGACTAATCATTGATTCATTAGGGTTACTTTTATTGCTCAATAATGGAAAAAGGTTTGTGGGTCTTTTGCTTTATGAGTAGATTGGAGCTTAAAAAATGCTATAATGATAAATTTATATTGCAAAAGAAAAGATGGCTAGCTACCTAGTTACTCCATTTTACTTCTCTTTTTGTTCTTTCTATCAATGCCACTTTACTAAGAGATCTGAGCAATGTCTAATTTGTCTGATTTAATTTTATGCAAGAGATGTTAGGTCTCAATTGTGGACTAGACGACTGATTTGAAACCTGTCAATGAATTATTATGTATTTCATTGTACCATCACCATCATTGTTTTGTATATATGTAGCTCTTCTCTATTGGCTAGTTAAGCGCATGCTATTTTTAGCTTAAGAAATTAAGCACATCATATGGCTATAATCATATAGGGTTCTTCCCTTTTTAGTGTTTAATCAATTTCAGATTGCTGTTTGATTAATTTAATGTTTCATCTTTTATGATAGAATGTCAATTATGCGTAGCAGATTGTGAAAAGAGAGATGGGACGGCTTGATAAATCTAATCTAAGATTCTTAACTTGTACAATGTATTTTCAAATGCCTTTTTGTGCA
>CATIWK010135464.1:0-11427 GCA_949634005.1 Mallotus japonicus | reverse complement strand
TTTTATTTTGCTAAGTTTGAATAAGTTTGAAGGCAATAATGGTTTTGATAATTCAAATGGATTATAATTTGATTTTAAGTACCTTAATATTCTGATTTGAGAAACTTAATGTGTTTAAGATAACCAAATTGATTTATGCTTGAGATATCTATTCACTTAGTATTTTTTGTACTCATTTTACTCTGTTTTATAAATGTTTTCAGATAACAAGGCTTGATAGTGGGTGGATTGAGCTAAGAGAGTGTGTATAGAAGTTAGAATAAGGTTGGCCAACATCCTTGTTTAGAGAAGCCTTGTATTTTGTTTCTTAATCTTATTTGATAAGTTTTGTAAAAGTATATGAACTGAAGTCAATAGTGGTGGCTAGACTATATGTAAAGTAATGGTTTGTAAACATATTTTACACTACTTTGATGATATTCAGTACTATGTTTTTAGTATATAAACATGAATAATATCAGACAATTCTAAAAGATTGTTTTTAACTCTTATACCATAGGTAATTCCAAATATAATATAATTGGACTTAATTAAATGATTTATTGATTGTTGGTTTTAAACGTCCATCTCGGGCTATATGAGACGAGGTGTGACAGTTTCTTAATATACATGACTTAAATTGTTTATCACATCACTTTATTTTCGGTTTAAGGATTATAACACTTTCGAAATCTATTTATTAAATACATCAAAATAGACAATAGAAAATAGAAAAAATTATATTCTAATAATCCCTGCAAAATAGAGGCTACTGTTCACAAACACACACAAGCATGCATTTCATTCATAACAATCGAACATGTATACATTTCATTCATCATTAATAGATTTCAAATGGTAAAACAAGATAAAGTGAGTAGAACATAAAAGATAATTAACATAAATAAAATAACAATCAGATTAAAGAACATGTGTGATGCACTAATTAAGGCAAGCACCTCAAATGATTCCAAAGTTTCATCCAAACTAGATGATTAATCATAAGGTTATCAGTACTAAGTTATAATATGCAATAATGATAAAGCAAAAAGTTTAAAAATGCTAGAAGAGGATGTTTTTATAAAATTAAATGAAGAAAACACTTTTCAATGCAATAAAATGCATCATTCATCGATATTCAATGAAATATATTTTTGATGCAAGAAAAAAACATGATTGATACAAGATGAGGTATTTTACAAAAGTATATATTTTTAGCATTAAAGTCCTGACTTTATTATATTATTTAACTTAAAATAATGACTTTATGATAAAATCCCATTTTATCATAATTTTGTCTATATGTCAACTTTATAATAAAGGCAAACTTTTGAATAAGATGCTAACTTCAAAGTAAAAATGGAAACTTCATAATAAAAATACAAACTTTAGAATAAAAATGTGAATGTTTTTGTAAAAACATAAACTTCACAATAAAGACACAAAATTTATAACAAAAATTGAAACTTTACTGTTAAAATGCAAACTTTACATTAAAGATGCAAACTTTATAGTCAAAATGCAAACTTTTTATTAAAAATGCAAACTTTACAGCAAAAGTGCAAACTTTACAATAAAAATGCAAACTTTACAGTAAAATTATAAGCTTTATAGTAAAATTGTAAGCTTATAGTAAAAATGCAAGCTTTACAGTAAAAATGCAAAGTTTTCATTCAAAATACAAACTTTACAGCAAAAGTGCAAACTTTATAGTAAAATTGTAAACTTTACAGTAAAAATGAAAACTTTATAGTAAAAATGCATACTTTACAACAAAAATGTAAGGTTCAATCAAATGAATGCACAGACACTCCTGGATTCATTTTGCCAACACCTCATCATCACCAACCACTACTTCATAACAATATTCACAAAATCCAACCAACAACACAATCACAACATGATAATTAAAATGATGAAGTGAATGAAATAAAATAAAATAAAATAAAAATAGAAATTGGGCAGAGGAAGAAATGATATACAAAATGAGTTTAACAATATAAATTTTTACTGACAATGATTGTTCGGTGCTCAGAGGGATTACCCTTATAGCGTGCTTTGACAAAGATGTGGTTTAGTTTAGTGATTTGGGTGCTAAAACCTTAAAAAGACTGATTTTGTGTGGTTTATTTTGTTTCAAAAGGTCTTTGAGGTGCGAAAAATGCTAGATTTTGAGCACTATTTAGTTGCATCTTGGGGTCATGATTTTAGGTTTTTCTCATTTAATAGTAAGTTTTAGGATCATTTGCATTAGACTTACGATAATTAGTTGTTTTTGTTATTTTATGCATTTTAGTTTGTTTTTATGCTTTTTATGTTGTTTTAGTGTTGGTTGTGTAGGTTCCATCTTCGTGAAGCTTGTAATCGGTGCAAGAAGTAAAGCCTAAAAGCTAGGAGCTCATTTCGTCGAAGAAAGGGCAAGGCACAAAGCTTCAAAGGAGGAAAGGCCTACACGGCTATGTGTATTTGGATACACGACCATGCCTGATTGACAACATAAAATCCAACATAGTTTGAAGGCAGACATGGCTATGCCATCGTGCACATAGCCATGCCTGATTGTTTGCAAATATGGTGCGAGAAGGCCACATGATTGTGTGCATTTCATACACAACCGTGTGCGTATTGACATATTATCTTTGGAAAGTACTTTTTAGATTTTTTTATTGGAACGATATATAAGTAAATAAGTTTTTCTACCTCAATGGAGGACGCGACTGTCTGTTTTTGACAAAATATCATTTTTCTTAAAACCAAATTATTTTCTTTCAAGTTATTATTGTTTTAGTTGTTAGATTATTATAGAATCTACTCAATCAGATTGTTGAATTGAAGAACAAGGTGTTAAGTCTACAAACATCATTTATCAAATGGAATAAAAGGAGTTTTTCTTCTATTATTCTTCTCATCTTTTATTTATATTTTATCATGAACATGTTTGGATTCTTTCTCTTTTATTCTTCTTTAATAATTTCTATGAGTTGCTAAGTAGGTTAATTAGGGTTTTATAAACCTGGATCAACATGAACTTAATTAGGTTAAACTTTTAATCAAGGAATATTCATTTCATGAAAGTTATTGGACTTGATGCTTTTCATTGGCTTAATCACCCATTGAATTAAATTAGACACTAGGGTTAGATTGAGAGATTGATTCTAGTGAGAAAAGCAGTAACAATCTATTAATTCATATTGATATATTCAAGAGACACTTCAATATTAATATTCCTTAGAAGGTTTCTTTAATAAATTGTTGTGATATTTTAACCATTCTAATGAGAGCTAGGTAATTATCATAATTAGTTAATTATGAGCGTACTTAAAAGAGACATCATAATTCATAAGATGCTTCGGAAATAAAATGATATTCATAATTGGTAAGAGGTTAGCACCATCCATAGATAACTTGAGCCGAGGGATATAAAACCCTAATGTTTTTAACTCTATCGATTTCGTGAAAAAAATTCTTAGTATTTCAGATTTAATTTGCTTCATTTTTATTCATTGAAATTATCATTTTTCTAAATAAGCAACATATTAAGAGTAGCTCAATAATTGACTCTAATCCCTATGGGAATGGTATCTTTTTATTACTACTCGTATGATTTTGTACACTTATAGATATAGATTGCTGATGTTATAGAACCCCATACATCAGTTTCCATGAGTCGTTCATCCAATAGCAATGGGTGTTTAGTAGTATTTGGTGTTTGAGAGAGTATTTTGGCAGAGTTTGGATAGATTTTTTGAATTCCCCCTGAAAATACCTAAAATGGGGGTATTTATAAAAAAATGTTGACCCAAGATATAATTACACATAAGTGTGGATTAAAAACTCACGGATGTGGGATTTTATCCATGAGTGTGGGTAATTACCCACACATGTGGATAATTACCCATGCGTATGGATTTAAATCCATACATGTGGGTTTTATCCACATGTGTGAATTTTTTAATATTTTTTGTCGTTTTTAGGTTGATTTTCAAGGCTTTTGGATTTTTAGGTCTTTCAGGCCCTTTAGGTTTGGTTCGATGGACTTTTCAAGGTTTTTCAATGATTTTTGAGCATTTAGATTCAATTCGAGCCCTTAAAATCCGAATAGGACTTCAGAGATGTTAGTTTAACATCCTGAGGTCTCATTTTAATGTTTCAAAACCTAAGATTTCGTTTTGAGGTTAGGGCCTCTATTGGGTGGTTTGATCTTTTAGGCTTCCCGTTCAAAGAATCAGACACTTGGTTCAAGGTTAATGACTCTAATAGTACGTTGTGGACAACCTTTTTAGGATTATCCTTTGCCTTATTGGTAGAAACTTTTATCATTGGACCATTTTGAGAGACTGTCAAAATCAAGTATCAACAATTACCTCCTACTTCACATGTGTTGATCAAGCATCACTAACACATGGGAAGAAAGCAAAATGGGCTTAGAAAGACCAGATCATGCTACCGTAATAAGGTCGTGGTAACTATGCCATATAGCCATGCGTGGTGCCAAATGTTTTAGAGGTTGGGCCGTATGATTATTTAAGGCATTTTCACGAGATTACTGTATAGCTTTTGGCTTTAACAATAAAAAGACATATGATTTTTGACCTTATGCTTTGTATAGTAAAGCCTCAAGTGTTGGATAGATGATGTATAGCTGGTTTGTGACATCTTACTGAATCATGCCATGTAGCCATTTGGGCATTAATCAAAGTGCTGTGTAATCGATAAGTGGTGTCTTAGCAAACAATATTATATAGCTGATGTGCAGGGTCAAGCAAAGATTATGCTGTATAGCCTTTCGTGGAGCTAGGCAAGTGTTGTGTAGCCAATGTGAGGTGTCAAGCAGAGAGTGTAGTGTAGTCAATGTGAGGCATCAAATAGAGAGTGCTATGTAGCCAATGTGCGACGTTAAGCAAAGAGTGGTGTGTAGTCGATGTACGACATCAAGGACAGTGTAATTCCATAAGTGCCAAGAGGGGGGTGAATTGGGTTTTTAAATAATATGGGTAATTTTGAATTTCAACCCAAAAGCAAACTAAAAATATATTTAGAGCTGAAATAGATGAAAAGGAAGAGCAATAAAAACTCCAAGGATTTATAGAGGTTCAGCCCTCAAACCCTACTCCTCTCCTCAACCACTTATTGAGAGTTTTAATCCACTATCAATCTATTTCAATAGTGTAGATTAAACCCTTAAAAACTTAAACTACGCCACCTAAGTGTTTTTACAACGTTCACACTCAAACCCAAGTGTTTTCCCAAGGCTTACACTCTAACCCAATTGCTAAGAACAATCCTCTTAGCTTACAAGTATTTAAAACCCTATCCCAACTCACTCAATCCTACTATTGAGCTATTGAATGAAGGAATTAAACACTCACCAACCCACACTCAAGAACACTCTTGAGATAGAAAGAAATTACAATAATTAAAGATTGTAAATTTGGGTGGTTGAAGAATAAATTCAAGATTAATTGCTCAAGATTTCTCTAAATGTGTTTGCTCAACTTCTTTAATTTTTTCCAGATGATTTCAGAGTAGTATTTATATGCTCATAGAGAAAAAAAGCTGTTGGAGGTGCATTTAATGCAAATAGAGTCGTTTAAACACCCAAAAAGAAGCAGGTCTGCACATCATTATGATCATGATAAAATTGTCATGATCATAATTATCAGGGCGCCAAGAAGAAATTTAAATATGCGCACTTTCATGATCATAACAGTGGTGGTGACAATGTTCATGATAACTTTTTGGTATTTTTAGAATTGATAGTCATGATTATAAAAAATTCATCGTGATCATAATTTTGGCTGTCATGATCATAACAGTGGTGGTGACGCTGGTCATGATAAGCTTTGGGAATTTTTGGAAATTTGTAATTTGAATCATCACAATTTTGCTTAAATTTTTTTTCTAATGACTGGAACTTGTTTGTAATCACCCATAATGAAGATTCCCATCTAAATTAGCCAAATTTGACTTCAAATCTCAATAAAAATTCGATCTTCCATTTTCCTACTATATCATGATCATGATGAGTCTGTCATCGCTCATGACAAGACTGTTGACTGAGCAAAGTCAAAAAGCTGACTTTTCTTTGCTTGACTTGTGCAGTTATGATGAAAATTCTTTTGTCACTGCTTCTGCCGCTTCTGATTATTGTAAAAGTAATTCACCTGACTATAAACACTTAAACACACGGATTAAATGTAATTTTACTTAATTAATTGTAACCATCAGCAAATGACTGTTTTAATCCTCAAGGTTCAACAATCTCCTCCTTTTTGATAGTATCAAATAATTATGTAAAATTAGGCTACAAATAGGAAGGAATAACTCCCCCATAAAAGCCAATCCCTCTTTGGCTTGGTGGTTCAACCACATGCCATGAGTTTTGGCATATTGTAGTGGTTAGGGGTTCTAATCCCTCCTCCCCCCTAACCCATATATATGTAATAGTTGTTCCAAAAAAAAAAAAAAATCCCCCATAAAATAAGCCTATAAAAAAATTGCAATAATCAATTAACAAATTCATTTTGCATATTTGATTAGCTAAGGCACCAATTATTATGATCATGGTAATTTTAGTCTCATTCAGAGGTAATTTAGTTAAACAGAAATCAATTAGAGACAGATATAGCAAGCAATTGGATATGATATAAGTCATGATTCCAGAATCATGATCATGAAAGAATAATCATGACCTATGACAGGAGCATAGCTTTAAAGGAAACATAGTCACAGTCATGGTCATGACTTGAAGATCATAGCTTGTGATTTTTAACTAGCCACAAAACAAGCACAACCCAAAATTAATAATTTCAACATGTCAGCTGACAATTCCAACAAATTACAGAATATCCAAAGAATAACAGCCTTGACAAAATCAATATTCAACAAAATCAAAGATCAATAAGCAATACCAATTCAAACAATTCATATGCCATAACCACAAGCAAAACACATAATATAAATGAAAATGCATAACATCCATAAGCAGCAAATAACATCAAATATCCATATCATTAAAACCACTGAAACACTGTTCACAAAACAAAATAGCTAAACACCTAAGCATCTAAGCAACAACCAAAATAAGCCTTTTCTCCCCATTTGTTACTATAAAAAAAAAATCCAGCAAGGGGGGAAGGCACCTATCAAAGGTCACAGCTATTTTTTGGCTATTTTCCAACTAATGTGCTCTAGTGAACTTCAAAGTTTGCTCTAGATCTATTGGTAGTTCAAAAGACTATTTCAAAACAGCAAAGACTATGAAGTTTCTTAAAAAGTTGCGGGTAATTTATATGAATAGTCGCCAAACTTTGTGCTTTGTTGCAGCTGGTTTCTAAACTTCAATTTATTGCTTTCTAATATGCAATTTAATTTTTGTTTCACACAGAAGTACCTTAATATTTTGTTGCTAAATTTGATGATGTGGCAACTGCATGACTGCATCATATGTGACGTTTTTCATCTTGTCAAGCTTGTCATTAGTCTTAGTTGCAACTGGAATGGCCATAGCATATGACATGGCCATTCTAGTTGCCACATCATTAAAATTAGCCGGAAAATGTTAAAGTAGTTTCTAGTGAAATATAAATTAAAATTACATAATTAAAAGGAAACAAGTTAAAGTTTTGGCACCAAATTGTAGCAAAGTACAAATTTCGGTGACCACTTATACAATTTATCTAAAAGTTGCTTCAAAGTGCAAATCTTGGTGATATTATGTAAAACAGATATGCATTATTAATCCCATGCTGATATGACTGAAGTCATTGTATTGTATGGGTCTGATAATGGAGATTTTTTATAGGGGGATTTACCAATTTGCAGCTATGACCTACAAGACCATGTCAAATTATTTCGCTGTCATAATTTCTCATGCATCAGGATGGTGAAGTAGCAGATGTAATAACTTCTGTGCTTCAAGGAAAAAAAATAATTTATTTATAAATAAACTATTCGAGTACATAATCAATTATCTGCAGTTTGCAACTGCTACTCTGATGTGCCTTGCTGCATGCTAATAGGCATTATTGTAATGAGGAGCTTTGTGCTTTTGATGGATATTTTTGTTCTTATTGGAAAAGGAACATAGCAATTAGAAGTCTTTCCATATTGCAAAATGTTATATTTCTTTTACTATTTGCTGTTTTGATTCTTATCATTAGAACATGCTTCATACTTCTGCAAGTCCTCATTTTTTTTTTTTGAGAGAAGAAGAAATATTCATTAAAGACATAAATTGTCAGCATCACTTACAACAACATTAATAGCGAAATCAAGGACAGATCCCTGAATAAAGAAATTTGAAAATAAGTCTACTACACCCTTTGCTAAATTATGAGCAACACAATTGCTATCACGTGGTACAAAAGAAAATAACACCTGCAAGAGTTGATCAGCAAGCAAATGAATATCCTCACACAGAAGATCAGCAATAGAATGGCCAATAGTATAAGAGTTAAGCCTCGTAATAGCAGTCAATAAATCTGATTCCAGAATGACATTTTGGAAACCATACTCCACAGCAATAGATACATCAAATCGCAAGGCCTCCAATTCTGTAAGTTCCACATCCAAACAATCATGAATAAGTTTACCAACAGACACGACAACATCACCAGTGTCACTTCGGATGACAACACCCAGACCCACCTTAGATGCCCAAGTCATGACAGCAGCATCAGTGTTAATTTTCATCCACGTAACCGGTGGGGGAAGCCAATGACTAGCAGCACGAGGAGAAATATGGGTCGGAGACACTAGTTCTGCAGAAGGACGGTAATCTAGCTGTAATCTGTCTACCATCAACAATAAATGTACTGGATGAAGACCATTTTTACCAAACACAAGCTGATTCCGTTGAAACCAAATACCCCACCAAACATGGATGACCTTGTTCAACATCTCTATATTATGGTTTTTGAATACTTCGAAACCACTCCCAGACTAAGCGAAATGGTAATTGGTCCACTTGTAACCCAAGAGAGGAAAGGAGTCATACCCCTCTTATCCATGAATAATTTTTAAACAGATGGAGCAAATTTTCAATACATGAACCACATAAAATACATTCAGTTGGAACATTAATTCCTCGTCTGCATAAATTCTCTGTTGTTGATAGGGAATTCGTAAGAGCTCGCCAAATAAACATTCTGATCTTAGGAGCAACCTGTAAACGCCATAAAAGCTTCCATACATCACCATCATTTACAGTCGAAGTACTCAGCATAGCATGGTTTTGTGCTAACTGCATCGCCACCTTATATCCTGACTTAACACTATAAGTACCATCTTTTGTATGTAAACAGTATTGGTTATCCAGAGGTAGACGAAAACTAATAGAAATTTTCAATATTGCATCCACTTCAAATGGCAAAAATAATTAATGCAATAAATCAACCCGCCATCTTTTTGTATCAGAATCAATTAAAGAACAAACATGGGTATCAAAAGAGAACTGTCTACGTACCAAAGGCTTCATCCCAGGAACACCAACAACCCATTTATCCTGCCAAATGTCCACAGAACTACCATTACCAATACGCCAACCAACACCTTCATTTAGAATATAACGAGCCTGCATCACACTTCGCCAAAAGTGGCTTGGTCGGTAACCAGTAGAAGCATTCCAAAAAGAGCCTTGGGTGTAATATTTGGAAGATAACACACGAGAACATAAATTGGAAGGGTTCATAACTAACCTCCACCTTTGTTTTGCTAGGAATGCCAAATTAAAATGATGAAGAAATCGAAAACCCAAACCACCTTCAGCTTTTGATTTGTTAACTGGTCACTAGCAAGCCAATGAATTTTTGAAGCATCAGTCATATCACCCCACCAAAACCGATTGATCATCCTTTGTAGCTCATCACTAAAAGTTTTGGGTAACAGAAAGCAATTCATAATATACTGTGGAATGGCTTGAGCTACAACTTTAATAAGAATTTCCTTTCCTGCTCGACTAAGAAATTTTTCCTTCTAACCTTTAAGTTTCTTCCACAACCTTTCTTTAAGAAAACCAAAAATTAATTTTTTTGATTTACCAATCATAGCAGGTAACCCAAGATATTTAACATGATGATCCACCAAAGGCATACCAAGCAAATTCTGAATCTGATCACGTTGTGCTACCAGAACATTGCCACTAAAAGAAATGGCTGATTTATTAAAATTGACTACTTGGCCTGATTCCAACTCATAGTGATGCAATAGACATTTTATAGCCTGACACTCAGGTACAGTTGCTCGTGCAAATAAAAGATAATCATCAGCAAAGAATAAATGAGAATTTGATGGACCATGCTGACTAGCTCTAACCGGATGTAGTACTCCCTGCGATACAGCTCTCCTTATCATTGAAGAAAACCCTTCAGCACATAACACAAACAAATAGGGCGAAATCGGATCACCTTGATGGAGACCCCTACTAGGTTTAATAAAACCTTATGGATGCCCATTGATAAGGAATGAAAAGGAAGTTGACCGCAGACAAGTCATAATTAAGTGAACAAAATGAGTAGGGAAATTCATCTGTAACATAATAGCTTCTAAATAAGCCCATTCCTCCCGATCATATGCCTTACTCATATCCAACTTCAGAGCCATAACACCTTTCTTGCTTTTAATTCTAGACTTCATCAAATGAAATAATTCAAAAGCAATTATAGCATTATCTGTAATTAATCTACCCGGCACAAAAGCACTGAGTTTCATGACACTTGCTTCAGTCTATTTGCAAGCAATTTAGAAATTAGTTTGTAAATAACATTACATAAAATGATTGGCCTCAGATCTTTCACAGTCACAGGAGATTTAACTTTAGGTATAAGGAAGTATGATTTAAAGTATTAGGCATCACTCCAGAGATAAGAAAATTAAGAACTACTTCCATCATATCCTCACCCACAATATCCCAGTATTTCTGAAAAATAAAGCATTCATACCATCAGGTCCAGGAGCCTTACTTAGATGAATTTGCTTCAATGCATTAAACACTTCATTTGGAGTAAAAGGAGAAGATAGAATTGCATTGTCCTCAGAAGACAAAGCTAATTCAATAGCATCAAAAGAATGTGGGAAAGCTTGCACCCCATTTGTTGAAAATAACTTTGAATAATAATTAATCACCTGAGCTGCAACACTAGATTGACTGTTAAGAACCTCCAAGGAATAGAACCATGAACCCTAATGATTATGAACCCGTGAATTACTATCTTAGAAACCCAAGAACAAATTGAATTTTTGAAACCCAAGAATCACTTAAATCAGATTGTAAGTTTGGGTGATCAAGATTAGAACCTAAAGAAAACTAAGTTCTTTAAACCCTAACCCTTAATACGCCACAAGGATAGATCAATTCCTTGATAAGTGGTTTATGCATTCAACAAGAATTCAAGAATTCAAGCAAAATATGCAAGGGAACAAAGTCTATTTTTATAAAAATCCAATCTG
>CATIWK010135448.1:0-11128 GCA_949634005.1 Mallotus japonicus | reverse complement strand
AAATCAGTAGACCATATAAATTTTAGAAAAAAAAAATTATTTAAACATTATTACATCTATAGTGATGATTTTCTTGATATGGAAATATTGTACTCCTAGATGCTCTTCAATTGTTTCGGTTAAAATTGAAGGCCAATAATACTGGATATCGGAGAGATATTGTACTCCTACAATTGGTTGCAAGAACTGAAAGCAAGATTTAAACCATGATCACTGACCAATTTAGGATCCATGACCTAATCAAAATTAAAATGAGTGATTTCGGTTTTTAGTGTTTGGTTGATTATAGGAATGAAAATAAATTACCCCATCAATGAGAATCCCATTATGGGATAGGTTTATTCCCATAGAAATCAAATCAAATTAACTATAAATTCATCAAACATATAAATATTGTCCTATATTATTAAAAATTTATGAAATAAAATATATAAATGAATATAAATAATTATTTAATATATTTTCATACATAAATAATATTGATTCAAAATGTGGAATATAAACCAAATGGCCCCTAAGCATATTGGCCTCCCATTGGCACAAACTTTATTTATGTATTTATTTATTTTTCAGAAAATGGCAACATGCCTGAAAAATTTTTATAAGAGAATATACAACGCACCTCTGATAATAAATGACATGGTAAACCAGCAGTAACTTCCTTTCGTCACTAATCACTACTACTAAGCGATTACCAGTTGATTCCCATTTCAAATAATGCACGGAATCAGGACTATAATCAAATTGGTAAACCAATTTCAGATTAGCTGATTAGCGATTGATCAACCCTATATTAAAATCTAAATGAAAGCAGTAACAAAATATTTTTAATTCTTTCCCATAAAATCAGCTGGTTCGATCTACTTCCATCCATATAAACAATAAACATAGCACCTCATTAACCTGTAGAATCTGTTTGAAACACGAGGGTTCATGGTTCCAGAACAGTTTGCTGTCCCAAAATCATAGCTAATTCAAATAATTAATAAATAAACCAATTTCAACTACAGTACTGTCAACAAAATTACAATATATCTTTTTTTGTCCATGATCTACAATAGAAAACCCCGCCATTCCCAGTCTGACTATAAGCTCTATGGTGTGATGTCATTAGGCACCTCGATCAGAATTTTCCCAGTTGCATGGTGTTAAGAAATACAGTTATTCTTCTGCCAGGAAATCTAAAAGAGACTTTATTAAAGAGGAAAAAGAAAATCAATCAATAAATTAAGAGCCCTAAACAGCAAACCCAAGCTGGCGTTTAATGGTGTACTCCAACTACAATTTTTTCATCCATTCAGGCTTTAGCATCTTCCAAAGCATCAATATCCTACAAAAGATATTAATCTTGAACATACTCCATCATTCATCCACCACATAAACCCAAAAAAATGACAAGCTGAAGTTGTCCGAAATCTGAGAAACGCATGCACAAAAAATGGAACCACACTTCAAAATTACGAGGTAGAACTTCAGAAATTGCTAACACGACAGTCAAAGGTCAAAATCACATTAACACTCGATGAAAGTCAACAATCAGGCGATCGATAATGTCATGCTTGTGTCAGCGAAAAAATGGACAAAATGGCTACTTCGCAACACATGAAGAATGACTTGTAAGAAAACGTACACATGAAAACTTGCTTTTGTCAACTATAAGAAAACGTCCACATGAAAAATGTCTAGTAGGGTATCATTAGAACTCCATTCAACCTCACACTTCACAAATGAATAGATCCCGACCTCCAAAATCCAGTGGTTGGCTCAATCTACCGCCTGCTCTCGATGAACATATATGCTTGCAATCCCTAGATTTGTTAATTTATTAAAACTCCTCAAAATTTATAAACAAATAAAATTGCAAACACTTGCTTTCATACTCTGAAACTTGCGTATACTCTCAGTGAACCCAAAGTTACACCAAAAAAAAATATACTCATAAAAGTTATTTATAAAGCTTAGCACCAAAGGAAAATCATACTATTAAGGTAACCTATAATTCTTAGCCCCTTAATTTTCACAACTCCATGAGAGTTTTTGATACCTAATCCACAAAAGATTCAAGGTTGATTAAAGTTCAAATGAGTTTTGTATGTGAAATTTTTGTTTGGATGATTTTTATCGGTTATTTCATGTCTAACGTAGTAGTAAATTTTTCCTTCCCTCCCGCGTTGATATGTAGATAGCACCAATGGTCACTTAACTGACAATGACGACTTTTGACTAAATGTTTACTTTAACCATTGACCATCACGTTAGCAAATTTTGGAGAAATCAATTTAGGTTTTCATATTTAAATGATTCAATGTAATTTTGGTGTTTGTTCCTTTCTTTGGAGGAATTTGTATTGGTGCTCCAAGCACACGGGGAGCCTCTTATGCACCATGACTTCAAATACACTTAAATTGTCACCATACACAGTAATTCCCTTAATTGAAAAAATGAAGATGACAAATCAGTTATGATTGTCATGAAGAGTACAAAGAGAGTTCGGTTTTCTAAGTAGTTCAAATATTGAATGTAGGGAAAAATGTTTGATTGAGAGTAGATTCACACGTCAAGTAGGAATAAAAATTCTACTTAAATGGTAGGAGTGGATAACCTAAAAAGTTATTCCATATAAACCCTAAGAGAATTAAGGAATTAACCAAGAGGGTTATTAAAATTCTGTGAGAATTGTTAATTGTCATCCAAGAATTGCACACGAGCAAGAGCCTTTTTTTTTTTTACAGAGTTTAGTTCTTTTTATTCTTGGAAGAATTTCCCTGAAATTTTCATTAATCTTCCAAACTTAAATGGAACTCCAATCATGTTTCACCATCCTATGTACAAGGTATATTCAAATGCTTACTAAACGAAATTCCAAACACCAATTCTACCATCACAATCTATCTTGGCGCCAATGAATTCTTGGCCATACAGAATGCGTTCCTTACAAACATTTCATCACTAACACAATTTATAATATCCTTTAAAAACAACAGGCATAGGAATGTAATGATAAGCCAAAGTTAACGAAAACCCCTATGCAAACACATTGCTTTCAAAATACCCTAGTCCGAGGAGAGAGAAATATATCAAAACAAATACCAAGACAAATCTAGAATAGATCAAGAACACAGAAGTAAAAAAAAAAATTCTGAACAGTTAATATTTTTTTGCCCTAACTGCAGACTGTTCAACAAGATGATGATAATAATAATAATAGTGGTTGCTCAACATGATGTTGATGATAAAATTCCACAAACAATATAAGTTCTGGGTGTTTGCCAGCAAGAAGGATCTCATGCATAACACAACTTCAAGGTTCAAACTTTTAAAAAGTGCACAATGAATAACAACTAGTAGAAATGAAGCTGTGAAAGAATAGGAAATTAAGTTCATATATTTCCCACCACAAAGAAGTAAAATAAGTACCATTACATATTTAAAAGCCAAAAATTCCAAAAAGTATTTCATGAGCAAAAACTAACCAGTTTGGTTCAATATTTCTCATCGCACACCATATATATGATTCATGAAAGTAGTCAAATTGACCCCAATGCTTTCAGAATGTACTGAAACTCAAAATACAATATTTGGAAATGAAAGGAAACACAGAAGGAACAAAGCCAATTACAGAACAATAGAATTCTATTTCTTCAAGACTGAACAGTCTCTTTATTAGTGTATTTCTAAGCATGTTATTAATCGAATATCTAAGGTATTTATCAATCAAGAATGTCCATTTCCTTAGCTATTCAGACGGCAATAAGAAAGGATGGCGTCCAACATTTCCTTGATACCCCAATAATTCAATTGAAAGTTGTTACTCAGAATTATAAAACAAGCAGAAGCACCTAAAACCCTACAATTATAAATTCTAACCATTCTGAACAAACCTCATCCTGGACTTCAATTACATTGAAGGGGATAGAAATTTTTTCCACTATTAAAAAAAATGAAAAAAAAAAAAAGGATTCGTTAATGTCTTTATTTTCTATAAATTCACACTCAGTTGGACTTGACTTTGCCAAAAATTACAAGCCAAAAATTTTAGCACAATTAATAGTTACAAGATCTGTTCAGATGTATAGATGAATCTTACAGAACCGATAGACATATTGGATAGCAGATATATATTCTGATCATGAAGATCAGGCAGATATATGCAGGAATTAAACGTGGAACCCATTTTTCTGTTGTGGACTCCTACAAGATTCTGTAAAATTATGCTGAACTGGTACAAATCAAAATGAAAACTGATTTTTCTATTTGGTAACCCATTCTTCTAATACGAAATTGACCAACTCATCATACAAGAATCATATTTAAATTTTTTTTTTCCCCAAGAAGAATCATATTTAAATCCTAAATGAAAGCAATATAAAAATATTTTTACAATTAAATTGGCAACTTATTTTATCAACAATCCACTAACTAGGCATAGATCAGCCATATTTAAAACCCAACTAAAAGCAATGTTAAAATATTTTATACCTTTCCTCTGCATTTCATACACAGCTCCATTTACTAAAGGATCCAAATAAACATAGCACATCATTAAACTGATAGCATAAAATCTATTTGAACATAAGGACTCATACCTGCCTGTCGTACCACCATCATGGCCAGTAAAGAATGATATGAAGATTCTTCCAAGCCCAAGTAGGAAAGCTCCTTTGGTCTATGATCCGCAACAGAAACCCACCACTCTCAGTTTGTCTATAGATTCTAAAGGTGTCAATCATTATGCTTCTCACTCTGCCTGTCAAAATTTTCACAATATCCAGTATCAAAGACATGCCTTCTCTATGAAAAGTTGATCCCTTATTATCTCTAAACCAAATGAAGTTCATACCTCGCCAACTCACAGCATGGAACTCGCAATCCTGTTTCACTATCCTCTACAGAAGAAATCATAATCCTTTCAAATCAAATTTCCAAACACCAACTCTACTTTCACAAGTTATCTAGACATCAATATATTTTGGGAAATACTGATCATCCCAAGAAAAGTTAGTCATTGACAGTGGTCCATGCATCATCACCAAATACTCTCTGGCTAATGCTCATCATCCTGCTCCCTGTTCTGTTCTCAATCCTATTTAGAAATGGTTGTGGGATAATCAGCAAAGGTCATGCACTATATTAGTGGACATGCAACATAGTTGCAATTATTGGGCCATCAGTTGACTCAAGGTGGAATACAACCATAAACTTTTTCTTCAAAACCCATGCATTTCCATCCTTAAAATATTTCGAGTACAATCTGATCTCCCCAAAGTCAGAAAGATGCCGTCTTCTTTTGTAACTTGAACAGGGTACAAACCATATATCTTCAAACCGAACCTTAAAAACTGAATAAGATAAACAGTGTAATTTGTGGAGAAAAAAAAGCTTTTCGTGCACTAAACAGACTTTACACAGGAAACATAAAATTACAAGAAATTTAAATTCAGTCTCACCTTTGATCCAATACAATTGCCTTGTTTTCTGAGGCACAAATCAACTGTGGCAACCATTGCCCTTCGGATGTAGTATTATTATTAAATGTATGAAAACCAAAAATTAAGCAAAAATTGCTTGCATAGTAAGAGCAAAATCTTTGAGTTTGAAAAATTCTTTACCGTATGACATTAAGTCAAATTCTAAAGAACTTCCTCTAAACCAATTCTTCCATGACTCAAACAAATAAAAAACTTATGCATGGAAAACTCTTTTAGTACAATGAAAAGAGTTGTTCAAGAGTCCCAAAAAGAATGCCTTCTTTCAAACATTCAACCAATAATTATTTCAAGGGTTAATTACTTCACACCCTTGGCTTTAGCTTATTCCACTAATCCATCCTCATGTCTCTAATAATACATTTAGTGTGTTTAATGATTTTAACTAGTACTCCCTTCAGTTATTTTTTGTTGTTAGTCAACAAAATCAAAGTACTGAATTGAAAAAAGTTCAATTTCATCCCCGGACTTGTTTTTCAGTATCAAACTCCACCAAAATTGGAGCTAATGTTTAACACCACAATGTAGTCCTAATTTCTAACAATAACCCTGACAAATTAATTTATGATAAAAGCTGCTTAGTTGAGTGAAACTCAGTTTTAGATTGTGTTGATTAACAGAAAAAATTAATGGTGTTAAAATTATTACAAAAGTAGGAGCATTAAATATAATATTAGAAGTATAAGGATGAACTAGTGGAATAGGTTTAATTTCAGGGTATATAGTAATTAATCCATATTTTAAAACTCCTTCAAAAGTAATAGGCATAGGAATATACACATACTTCATGCTAAAGCATTCCCGCAGAGGAAAAAAAAAAGCATTGCTTTTAAATAACCAGTCCCATGTAAAGAAAAAGCTGTCAAATAAAAAGACAACTCTAATAAATCATCATAGAATTTTTTAAATTCTGAATTGTTTGTGTATTTTCACCCAACTGCACAGTTTTTCTGCAAGTAAGTAATACGAATTGTTGTTCAACCTGCATCAGAATCAATGACAGTAAAAATTACATAAAACTATCTAAGCGTTAGGTGTTTGCTGATATCAGTGATCCATGCATCACACAATGTGATGGTTCAAATTTTTATGCATCATGAACCACTAAATAACTTCTAGGATATAATGCAGTTCCAGTTCAGAACTTGTATTACAATTTGCAAAAAAAAAAAAAAATAATAAATAAGGGAAAAAAAAGTAAAACTACAGTTATGAAAGTACAGAAAATTAAGGCATAAATTTCCTCTGCAAGCAAACAAATAAAGTATCGTGGAATATTTGAAAAAAAATTCCAAAGACCATTGCATGAGTAAAACTAAGTAAAGTAATTATGTTCAAATCTCACTCAAGCACACAGTACATAAAATTAGAAGTAATAAGATTGTTTCCAAAGCTTTTAAACAAAGTACTGGAACTCAAAATACAATATTTGAAATAAAAGAAAATATGAAAGGAACAAAACTAATTAGAGAAAACAGAAATACATTTAAGAGTCTTTCTAGTAACCAAAAGTAGCATTTGTTCATATTTTGAAAGACTTCATTTGCATAAGCTCCATAAACTTGAGAAGAATCGGCAGGCCATTACATAAAAAGATCGATGCATGCACCTATATGGGATCTGCAAAATTGAGTAGGAAAACATAAAGACAACAATTTCAAAAGAGAATAAGAAATAAGATCCTTTAAGAAAAGAGGTTAAAAACACCATTAGAGATCTATTCAACACATTATCAGATTAATATAATAACATTAATTATTTTTTGGTAAAATAAAACATCATCAATTTGGTGTTAAATCAACAAAGAAATCAAAATAGCAAAACATATGCTTAGCAACTGAAGATAAGAAATTTTTTTTATATAATTATGAGAATGATTGAATGAAAGGATAAATAGTATGAAATGGCTAACAGCAAAGTCTTAATAAATGAGCATATGCAGCAAAGAGTTTATAGAACTTAAAGAATGGTCTAAGCTGTGAACTCGACTATCTCTATAAATGAAATGAAATGAAACTAATTCTGATCTGAAATCAACACACAAAAGCTCTACATAAGAAATTTAGCATACATATCTTACCGAACTAGTGGCCCATGTAATGCCCTACACCACCATATTGCCCACCACCATGCTGCCCTCTTCCAGAACTGCCCTGGCCTACCTGACCTGGATAGGTACCATGCATCACTCCCTGGTTTCCGTATGATCCAGCCTGGCTTACATAAGCACTTTGCATTCCAGGTGCTGCACCAGGCATACCAGCACCAGAACCAAGAGTTCCCAATAGATTAAGTCCTAGTCCAGCACCCTGAGTGGCAAGGAAGGCAGTTAATGCATGTCCAAGTGCAGGGTTCAAAGCAGTTGCTCCTGCAGCTCCCTCGTTAAACCCAATCGCAGGTCCAGCAGCAGGCGCCATTAAGTGAGCTGGGCCTTGAGCAGTTCCACCACTATAACCCGGATTACCATTCCTCTGAAAATGTGATTTCTGCTGCTGCTGTTGAGATTTACCATGTTTAGGACCATCAATTGCTCTCTGACAATGCAACATATGACCCTCAAAGTTCTTGTGAGGCTCTTCAAGAGCTTTCTTAGCACTCTCAGCAGTCCTATACACGAACAAACAAAACCCTTTCGGCTTACCAGTCACCTTATCTAATCCTAAGGGGCCTTCCTCAATTTCCCCAAACTTAGAAAAGAAATTAGTAAGCTGTTGAGGATCCAATTCTGCCCCAACATTACTCACATAAATCTTCCTCTTAGTAAAATCAGACACCACTTGCTGCTGTTGCTGCTGAGTTGAGGCACTAGCAGCAGCAGCAGCAGCCTGTCCAGCAGGAACAGGACCAACCGAAGCCAACTGACACGCAGTCATCCTATTACCAATCTTCTTCTGAGGTTCCTCGAGCGCCTTCCGCGCACCACTCCTCTTCTTGAACAGAATGAATCCATAACCCTTCGATTTCCCAGAAACCTTGTCGCACACCGCCTTACAGTCCTCAATCTCTCCGTATTGCTTGAACGCATTAGCTAGGGTTTCAGCAGTTGTATCCCAGCCAAGGCCGTGCACAAAAATCTTCCTGTGTATCGGATCAGCATCAGCAACCTTCCTTATGCTGTCAGCAACATCACGATGAGTCTCGGCAGCTTCTTGAAGAAGATTAATAAGCTGTTCTTTTCCAAAAGGTTCTAAAAGCTGGTCTATAGGATCATCTTCGTCTCCATCCTCTTCTTCTTGATTATTAGTATTATTATCATTAGTATTATGATCTTCCTCTTCTTCTTCTACTTCAACTTCTTCTTCTACTTCTTCTTCTACTTCTTCATATTCCTCTGCTTCTTCAACAATCTGTTTTTGTTCTTGTGCTTCTTCTTTTTCTTCTTTTTCTTGTTGATGTTGTTGCTTTTGGGGGGGTTCAGTTGCTTCCGCTGTTGCCTTCGGATCGTGCTTTCGCTTCTTCGCCATAGCCGTTTCTGATTGGTACTGTGAGAAGAGTTGGAGAGAAATCGATATGACGGCTAGGGTTAGCGTTTTGAATCAGGGGACGATTTTTTTTTTCTTGATTTTGTTAACACTTTATATTAAAAAGGTTAAATTACTATTTGCCCCCTATATTTTGGCCTATTACCTATTTCGTTCCTGACAATTTAAAAATATATTTATTTATCCTTATACTTTGGTGAAACAAATTAAAAAATTCTTTATGTACTTTTCCCGTTAAGTAGACGTTAAATAGCTATAAAAAAACTAAAATAGCCATTCTAAGTTTCAACATGGTTATTATTTGTAAAGTGTTGTTTTTCCCACATATTCCTTAGTTCCAAATACAATTCAGTTAGCTCACTTCCCAAGCCAATGGCACTGTCCAATCACACAATTTACTTGCTTCTTCTATGGATGATAGCCACTAACTGTACTTCTTGTATGGCATTGCCAAAAATTAAGAATGAGTGGAGTTGGTCTTGCAATATACTACATAAGGAATGAATTCATAAAGTATGCAAATAATAACCATCTTTATAGGAAAGGTATCTTTATTCTTTAATTTGCTTGTTGGCCTCCTTTTTCAAAGCAGTATGAAGGGTACTAACTCGAGTCATCTTAACTATTGAACCGTTTTTACGCCAAGACCAAGATTCAAAAGGAGATTTAGGCAAAGGTGGAAGCAACACAGCCTTCCTGCAGAGACCAAATGGCCATCCCTCGTAGTGACAGAACTCCTAAAGTATGGAACGCCTTTGAAAATCTTGAATCTTAAGAAGAACACTAAAGCTTAAGCAGTGGGAGAAGTTTGTCTTCACAAAAAGAAAGGCTTCCTTGCTTAAAGCACTTGAACAACAAAAACAACTTCCCACAGATAGAATGTAACATCCTTAACCCTAACTATAAACATTTCATTTAAAATTATATGCATTGTATATAATTCACTTGAACATATGCATCTTAAATCATTCCATTTGGCTATGTGTATTTCAAGTTCTTTAATTTATTTTGTATTTGTCAAAGTGCATTGCAATGGTATACTTGAGTATGTGTAATATAGGATGTATTTGGGGGTATTGTAAACTTAAAAGTTTAGTCAATAAAAAAATGTAAGGAATTGAATCTAGTTGACTTGTTTATATGAGTAACCTTTGAGACTAAATTAAGCTTTTGCATAGAAGGAGGATTGGTTTGAATTTTTGCTTGATATTTGATTAAAAATATGATAATAAGGATAAAAAAATATCATAGTGGATATTTGGGGATTTTTTTTATGTAGGAGACTAGAAAGCTCTACTCCTTTTTCTCTACCTTAAGCTATAGTTCATTTGCCATCTAAACTTCATTTCCTTCTCTTTCTCTCAAGCTCTTAAACTTGAAAATTTGATGATTTCAGCTGCTAAATTGGTAAGTTAATTATTTTCCTTTTGAATTATATTTGAAATTATGTGGTGATGATGTGAAAATGATTTTATAGCCTCTAAATTTTGTTATAGGACTGAATTTTGTACTCTTATTTTCATAGCCATAGAAGAAGAATTGGGAGAAATAAAAAACATGAAACTTGTAGATTTATATCTTATTTACATGCCTGTAAAATTTTTTCATGAGATTTGACGTGTGTGATGAGAAATTCTTCATTGAATGGGACTGGTTCAAATTATGTTTACTGCAGGTAAGTTGCTTTTGCCTAGTAAATATGAAACCCTTAGGGGCTGAATTAGGCAAATTATTAAACATGAGTTTTGTTCCTTTATATGTTATCTAAAATCTTGTAAAATATTTTGGTGAAATAATGTGTGTGTAATGAGAAATCGTCCTTGGAGTGGGGCTGGTTCTGCTTGATACATCTGCCGGTCTTTCCCAATTAATATAAGGACCTTAGAGACTGAATTAGATGAATTATAAAATATGAAAGTTGTTCCTTTATATGTTAACTATGTGCCTAAAAAAAGGTTTTGCTTAATACCCTGAATTTTCACAATTTTAAATTTATTTAATCACTTGAGAGATTTGTAGTGTTAATAAAAATTTTAATTATTTTAATTATGATCATTTTATTGGATTTAATTAAACTCTACGGATATATCATTTAACCTTAGTAAATTATTTTATTTTGAAGTTGATTTTATGTAAATAATATTTCATTGATTTTAATTA
>CATIWK010135396.1:0-10053 GCA_949634005.1 Mallotus japonicus | reverse complement strand
AATTGATCAAGACAAGGCAAGAGATTTGGATAGCTTGGTGTTTCAAGCTAGAGGCTTCACACTTGGGGAGCTAGAAGAGGTTGATTCATTGGATGAATCAACATGGTGGAGATTCCAAACTAGTAGATTAAATGTGGTTTTCCATCAAACATGGGAATTGGTAAGTTTTCTTGAAACTTAGAATTCCTATGATGTTTATTTGATGACTTGGTTGATTAGCTATGTGATAATTGCAAATTGGATCTTAGGGATTGGAATTCTTGATTAGATCAAGGATTATGTATGTTTGTGCAAAATTTTTGGAATTTGCCTTACTAAGCATTAGATGCTTGATTTGCATAATCAATTACTTACAATGAATATGCAAATTTTATGATTTTTACTGAACAACTAAATTGCCAGAGAAACGAAATTGTTTAATGCTACCTGTGATGTTATGTAATGCAGGTTTCTTCAATATAGGCTGCATACTGCTGCCTTTTTTTTTCCTGGTGTCTTTGAGTTACCTTTAACTGAACATGCTCAATTTCTTTTTTGTTTGTTTTCTTTTCTTTTGTTCTTAGGATCCTTTTTGAGAATCAAACTATATATTTGAATCTATTAAGCTGAGAAAAACATAATTTTTTTTAAAAGCAAGAAAGTACAATCTTATCCATGAAGCGGGGACCCGAATTTCATTAGATTTTCAAGCCATTTAAATTGAAATGCTCAATAACATTGTGAACTTGGTGTTAACCTCTTCTTTCAGGACTATGTATGTTGAATTTTTCATTGCTGTTGAAAGTTTGATAAGCATTACATTAATTAATTATTAGGCCTTTTACGCACCATTCTTAGCTCATGTTATATGTAGACTTCATTTTTTATGGCAACGCTTAGCATTGTTTATTTTTGATACGTGAATTAATCTTTGTATTGCAAATTTTATTTTTTAATTGGCTTTGGTTGTGATATCAGTACTACTAGGTTGCATTCAACCTATGCATGCTTGGCTTTGTACGTGCTCCCCTTCTCCAACATGGTCTGCTTACCCTTCAACTACTTTAGTGTGTTGCTGGTGCATGATCTTTAATTTAATTATCGAGTAGATTAGTTGTGTTTACAGAGATTATTATAATATACTAGCAGCTCCCTTAAATTTTTTTTCCTGTTCATTGTACGTATATTACTCTCCTCATGCTTTATAAAGTCAAAAATTGTTGTTGAAGTTTGAGAAATGGAATTTGTATGGCTAGCAATAGCATTGGATATGTAAAAATGGACACTATGTACAAGATAACTCTTTTCACAGATCATATATATTTCTAGGAATAAAGAATTATATTTTGCATATTACTTGTATGTGCATATGTTTATACCTCCATCCTCACATCATAATAGGAAACATTCAATATGTAAGAGAGATAAAAAAAAATCTTGAGACAGTATAATATATATTGATTATGGTAGAATTTGGGGCAAGTATTTGAGTCAAATGGGCATAACATGGTATAATTTGGCACTGATATATATATTTTTCGAAAATTAGAAGTATATTTTTTACATTATTTTGGCAAAAAAGTGTCTTGCTTAATCTTTCTAATGATTATATGATGGACTACTGTAGGAGGCAGGGTTTAGCGCGCACCCAAGTATTGGCAACCACGACACTGTGCGGGCTCAAGGCCCACTAGGAAATACAAAATAAGTCTAAGCCTAGTCGAAGATGGAGTCACCACCAGGATGAAAGCCGAGATACACTTATACGGCAACTGGATTCCACGGAGGTTCCCAGAAGCTGTCGTCAGAGAACGGGTTCGGAAACTGGGTATGAGCATTTGAATGCTCACCCGACCTTGTGGTCGGCCTCCGTTTATGTTTTTGATTTATTACCCTTAATTATCCGATTGTTCCTTTATTAAACATCGGGAATATCAAGAACTCATCAAGTCTGACTCACCATTTACGGGAAAATTTTAATTGATACGGGAACTCGCTGTCATCTTTGGATTTTCCTGGCCTTGACACTCCACTCAATAATCCAGACTTCTTGGGTTTTCCTGGCCCGAACAGTCATTGACTGGCATCCCTTCAATTTTGATACTGGCACTTGCACCTTTATCCCGGGTTTCCCAGCCCTGGAGGTAGTCCCTTTTTCCTTATACGGGAACCCATGCCATTAGAGTGTTCGAGTTTTCCTAGCCCAAGTCCCTTTAGTACTTTTGATGTGGGAAACTCGCGCCTTTATACTCGGGTTTTCCTGGCCCAAGCGGCAGTCCCTGAACTCTAATGCTACGATCAGATAATCCTGTTGATACTACGATCAGAGGCATCCCAACTTGACTGATACTACGATCCGTCAATTCCCAACTGAACTACAATTGTTTGATAAAAACTAAACACGACCTCATTCCTTCGGGAACTTCACCTTACACTCTTTTGTTCAATAATTCCGAGAAAACTTTCCATTTCAGATAAAAATTTTCGGGACTCACCGGAACTGAATTTACTGCTCTCATTTCCAATTTCTCATTATTTTTCACAAAAATAACAATTTTTTTTTTGAAAACTATAAAAGGGCAAAACCCTTTTTCTCTTTCACTTTTCACCTTTTCCTTTTTTCCTCTCTTTTCATCTCTTTTCTTTTCCTGCACCTACACTCTCACATGGCTGATGAGCGAACACCTCTTCCTCCCACATAGGACCTCATCCCTCCTACAATTCGGGCTCCTCGCAGTCTCGGGTTTACCAGGGACGCCACTGTCCCTCTTCTTACTGATCTAAGGTCCCACATTTGTCATTCAGCATTAGGAGAGATTAGTACCCTAATCTTCTCGTTTTTCTTTATTTTTCCCTGCAAAAACATCGGGTAAATGATTAGTATAGGTCCCTTAATCATTTAGGACTGGAAAAATGATTAATTGCATGTGACATTACGAGATTTGATGAAAAAAATCGAGAACTGGCATTCTTCGCGCCGAAGGGGCGATGGCCTCCTTACTAGGAGACGATCATCTCCTTGTAAGGGACGATCGTCTCTTTGTAAGGGACGATCATCGCCTTACATCCAGGGGCTTCACCCCTTGGCCAGGAGGCGACTGCCTCTTAGCACGAGGCGATCACCTCTTGGCCGGCGATCGTCTCTTGGCCAAGAGGTGATCGCCTCTCAAGCAGAGAGGCCAATTTCTGGTCTTCATCTCTTCACATATTTCAAGCATGCTCTAACTATAATATATTTAATCTAACTTCCTTGTATTCTTGCAGACTGATGCGACTCTGCTCAAAGGTGCCGGGAACTTCCACGGAGCTCGGGCCTTTTACAGTGAGTTAACTGATGATCAGCGAGACCAGATTTAGGAAACTGGCTTTGAGGACTTCGTCCTCTCTCTTGCAGAGGAGCAAGGGAAGACAGACTATCAGCCTCTGCATGCCGTGATGGAGAGGTGGTTTGACACCACTCACACTTTCCATCTACCATTCGGGGAGCTTACACTGGACCCCGTTTCATTTACTGCTATCACAGGGATTGCCTGTACAGGAGACCCTGTCCCCTTTGATGCGAGCCTCTATCAGATGTCTCCCGAGAAGATGACCTATATCGAGTGCCTCCTAGGGATGATCCCAGAGATGAAGGGGACGTATACTATCAAGCATGATTCGATCCGAGCTTTCTATACACGGGAGAGGACTTCGGAGATGACTTCCCTAATGCAGATAGACCAGGTGGTGCGAACATTCTTACTTTATCTTTTTGGTACCACCCTTTTTGCTGACACTACTAGCTTGCTAGACCTGATGTTCATCATGCCTCTCCAGGACTTGGACAGGGTTTCTTCTTTCGACTGGGGGAGCTGTGCTTTGGCTTACTTGTACCGGAGCATAGATGAGCTCGTCCATGGAGCTAAGAGGCTTTGCGGCTTCTGGCATGCAGTTTTGGTAAATTCCCCGTACTCTCTCCTTGATCCTTTTTTAGATAACTATTTTTCTGATACTAACTAATAACACTTCTTTGACAGGTCTGGGCCTTGGAGCTAGAGCTGGTTGTTGGAGTGATGAAGGTGGGAGGCGACTTCCCAGCTTTGAGCAGATGGGGTGCCAGCCGAGCATTGAAGAAGCACCTGACTAGAGTACATATTCACCGGCTGCATCTGAACTCGCTGACACAGGATACGGTACCTACAGCATTTACCATAGTGTTAGTAATCTTGTAAATTCAACTCACTTATCTGTCAATTTCTTTCTTTTGTAGATCAAGAGTGACTTGTGGGGGCCTGAGGACAGGTGGAACGCGAAGATAATGCTCTAGGCCTCTGTCCTTGAGGAGAGTTCTGCTCCGTGGGCCAGGCTACCGAGTCTGGTATCTTGGTGAGCGAGTATTGAACTAGAGTCGCGGTATCTGGGCGAGACGCATCCTTAGACCTCCTCCCAGGAGTATGTTCTGGACCCATGAGCTAGAGGGTGAGGATTTTGATCGGGCCTTTGCTGGGGTGCATGCTGTAGATCGCACTATTCGGTATAAGAGTGGGTAGAGGGATTTCGTTAAGACTCATCTCTTACGGACGGTTCCTTTATCCGATGCTTCTACTTCTTAGGTACTTTCTTGACACCCCTCTTTGCTTTTGAAGTTATCATTTACTGACATGATTTCACATCTCTAGGCTGCAGCTCGCACACTTGCTCCACGAGTTAGGCCAGGGGTCTGAGAGAGAGAGCCTCAGAGGTTTCGCTTCGATACTGGTGCAGAGGGCACCTCAGCTGCAGCTGAGCAGACAGGACCACCTTATGCCCCCATCCCTCATGTGATTGCTAGCGGTTTTGCTTATACTTCGGACCCCTTGGTTCGTTGTTGGGTTCCTCCAGGGGAATTGTCCCGTCAGTTCTTGACCTTAGATGACAGTTTGAGGCCTGCTTGCGTCTTTGAGGGAGCCACTCATGTAAGTTTGGCCCTATCTCGTGTTCTACATCATTCTAAACTTGTTTGTTAAAATTGAGATTTTATTTGTACCTGCAGATTCCTCTAGCTCAAGGTCAATACATGTACCGCTTGATAGAGGCTCAGCGGGACTACCTGATGGAGGTCACTCAGCGGTGGAGGGTAAATGATCTCCCTATGTCTATATGTATGCATGCTCACATGATTTACTAACTTTTAACCTGCTCACACACAGGATCGAGACGCGGCGCACTGCGAGAGGATTACTACCCTGGATTGTCAGATACGGGCACTTCAGCTTGATGATGATGAGGAGGATGAGGATGGGAGCGGCAATGATACCAGAGGCGGAGATGATCCCGAGGGCATAGGGCCGGATGCTTGAGATAGACTAGGGCTTATTTCTGACAGGCTTTAGATATTGTCATTGAATTTCAGAATCTTTGCACCTACAGTATCTCTATTTCATTCATTTTTGTTTGCTTCAACTAGATGTTTTGCACAATTTTCAACCTAGATTCATGAAATTAGCAGTAATTCAAATGCTTTTGTGTGTATGCTTTTCTAAAACAGCTGAATTACAGATCTTACAGTCGAAACCACACCGTTTTCTCATGAAATCTTTGTCCGTCGTCCTGTTAAAGAGGCGATCGCCTCTTGGATCTCTGGTGGAGAGGCGATCGCCTCTTGGATCTCTGGTGGAGAGGCGATCGCCTCTTGGATCTCTGGTGGAGAGGCGATCGCCTCTTGGTCAAGGGGCGATCGTCCCCTCGAGGAGGCGATCGCCTCCTTGCTCTTCTGTAGGACTCTTTAAATCCCTAACTTTGCAACTCATTCTCTATTCCTCTTCTCTTCGTCCTACACTTCATTTTCTCTCTCTAAAATTTCCAGAACCCCTAAAAATGACCGAAAGAAGCCTCAAACGATTACAATCAATCCTGAAGAGCCTGGATGGAGAATCATGGGCTAGATTGGAGTCGTTTCACTTATTAGCTTTCAGATCATTACATGCTAAGAGAATCAATTTCCCCTTTCTTCATGCTATAGTTCAATTCTGGGATTCTGAAAAATATGTTTTTCGGTTTAGCACTGCAGAGCTATGCCCCCTGCCGGAAGAATTCGAAACTCTACTAGGTAGCATCATGGATTCCGTCTCTCAGCTTGCCACCCCTAACCTTGGAATTCCTGATCCACACTTTATTCAGTACCAGATGGCCCAGATGCTTGATCTTTCGCCTCAGTCTTCAACTCACTGCATTCTCGGCTCTGAGATTGAGTTAGAATCCTTCATTGAGATTGTCTCAAACATGGATAAAATAGCAGCTTGCTGGCCCCGAATGATGGCCCTTTGCCTGTACACTCAATTCTTGCTCATTTCACTCTTTGGAGGTTAGTGTTCCTTTTTTTTTTTTTTACATTTTACCATTCTGTCATCTTCAAATTGTCTGTTTATCATCCTTGCAGATGTGGCTTCATGAGAAACTAGGACTGTTAGATCCTCTGTAAAATCTTGCATGCTATAGAGCTAAATACTGCAGAACTAAAAGACTGCATCCTATTCCGGATAACATTCAAGGTTGGCTGTCAACATTCCCTGACGCCTTGATCCGATGGATGTGCCCGTGGTGGAGGTTACAACACGTAACTCTTCGTTTTTACACCCACTGTGTTCCCATAGCTAGCCTCCATTCTGTTCCATTTTACAATCCATCACGGCTCTGTCGACAATACGGGCAAAAGCAATTGATCCCGGAGCTCGTGCATGAATTTGAGCCCGAACCTCTTTCTCAGAATTTCCTGGAACACTTGACTGCTACCTAGCCTCAAAGAGCTATTTAGAGGGGCATAGACTACATCGGAGATCCATCCACCGACGATCAGTATAAGACATGGATTCAGTTGTAAGAAACAGAAAAAGATAAGTTTGTTAAAAGCAAAAGAATGCTAGAATTGCAAGCATCGAGTGCTCAGAATGTTCATCAAAAGAAAAGAAGACAGAATTAGATCATGAACTAAGTCATCTTTTCTTATTTGTGAAATAGAGTTTTCCTTTTAACGCTTAAACAGGTTGTAGTAAACACTTAATGCAATGTTTAACAATAATTAAAACAATCTGTTTCATTTAATTTAAGCACAATATGCATATACATTTCGCTTCTGACATATCTCATGTCGTTAGTTGACTTGCCCTTGCAAGTTTTCCAACTAACCACTTTTCTCTCTCTCTCTCTCCTTTTACATGTCCTTAATTTTTGCCTGGACCACCTCTTTGCGAGGTTTTCAATCCAGTAGGACTTTTTACTTTTTCATTTTCTTTGTCTCTAACTTCTGCCTAGACATCCTCTTTGCGAGGTTTTCTCCCTAGTGAGACTTTCACAGGAAGTATTTCTTCAGCTTATCGAGGTTAATGGGCTCTCTGAATTCATTCCCGTCCAGATCAGATATGATAGCACCGCCTTTAGAGAATAACTTCTTCACCAAGTATGGACCTTCGCAGTTAGGCTTAAACTTCCCTTGAGGGTTGGTCAAGATCGGTTTCGTGAGTTTCAACACTAAATCACCTTCTTTGATCTTCCCTGGCTTTATCTTTTTATTATAGGCTCGAGCTATCCTTTTCTGGTACAGCTGTGCATGATACATGGCCTTCATCCTTCTCTCGTCCAACAATGCAAGCTGTGCTAAGCGGCTCTCCACCCACTGATATTCGGAGATCTTAGATTCCAAAAGAACCCTTAATGACCGAATCTCAACCTCTATCGGCAATACAGCTTCACATCCGTATACTAAGGAATAAGGAGTGACCCTAGTCGATGTCCTAGTGGTAGTCCTGTATCCCCACAGTGCAAACTGCAGATAATCTGCCCAGTCCTTATAATTCTTAAGTGTTTTGGACAATATCTTCTTAACATTCTTATTCATAGCCTCTACTGCACCATTTGCTTGCGGTATATACGGAGATGATATGTGATGCTTAATCTTGTACTCTTGTAGTAAAGCAGCAATTTCAGCTCAAAATTGGACACCATTGTCAGTGACAACATGATGAGGTAATCCATACCGGCAAATTATATTCTTTTCAATAAACCTTGCCATTTGCTTCGAACCAACAGTAGCGTAGGACTCAACTTTAACCCATTTGGAGAAATAGTCGATGGCCACTACGATGTATTGATGTCCGTTTGATGCTTTCGGTCTTACTTCCCCAATAATGTCGATTCCCCAGACTGCAAACGGCCACAGAGAAGTTATTCCCTGCAGTTCCATAGACGGTAAATGACTGACATCACCATAAGCTTGATAGTTATGACATCCCTTCAAGAACTTGACACAGTCCGTTTCCATAGTTAACCAGAAGTACCCTTGACGAGTTATCTTCTTTGCCAATACTGTCCCATTCATATGTGGTCCACATACTCCTCCGTGCACTGCCTCCATGAGTTCCTGAGCCTCAACTTTATCTACACATCTCAGGTGAACTCTAGTCGGCATTCTCTTATACAGCATCCTGTTGTAACTGATGAACTATCGTGATAACATCCTCAACGACATCCTTTCTTTCCTTTCAGCGCCCTCAGGGAACTGTCCTACCTCTAAATATAGTTGCAGATCATAGAACCAAGGTCTTTTGGCTGCATCCAGTGGCATGACCCTTACTTCCTCATAACAAGGGCTTCGGGATCTTGTCAGGATCAAAGGTTTGACCTCTGGCTGTTTTCCACTCTTCTACATAGATGCTAGAGTAGCTAGGGCATCTGCTATCTGGTTCTCTTCTCTTGGCAGGTGGACAAAATTGCACTGACTAAAGGACAGAGAAACAGTAGCCAAATAATCCCAATATGAGTGTAGTCTATCTTCTTTCACTTCCCACTCTTTGGAGGCTTGCTTCACAACCAGCATGGAATCTCCATATACAGTGACACCTTCTGCCCCTACACTGTGCAATGCTTCAAGACCGAAGATGCATGCCTCATATTCAGCTTGGTTGTTTGTCACATCGAATTCGAGTCTCTTCGCCATTGGGATCATTTCCCCTTCTGGCGTGACTAGGATTACACCTATTCCCGCTCCTCAACTGTTGATTGCTCCGTCGAAGTACATTTTCCATCCTTGCACTTCTATTACCGCTAAATGTTCATCAGGAAACTCCAATTCCCACTCTTGATCCTCAATTATCGGGTTCTGTGCCAGAAAGTCCACTACTGCTCTTCCTTTCACCACCTTCTTTGCCACATAATCTATGTCGAACTCAGTAAGCAGAACCAACCACCTGGCTAGCTTTCCCGTAAGTGAAGGTGTCTGTTGAAGGTACCTCAGGGGATCATGCTTAGAAACTGCTTGTACGCTGTAAGATTGGAAGTAGTGACGGAGCTTCTTCGTTGCCCAGATCACAGATAAGCACGTCTTCTCTACCAAACTGTAATTAGCCTCATACTGCAGCAGCTTCTTACTCAGATAGTACACAACATTTTCAACTTTCCCCTCACTTTCTTATGCTAACATAGCCCTTATCGCATCCTTCTCGATTGCCAGGTAGCGGATCAAAGGTTTACTAGGTCTCGGCGGTTGCAAGATCGGCGGGTTCATCAGATAATCCTTGATAGCTTCAAAAGCCTGTTGACACTTATCGTCTCAGATTACTGGCTAATTCTTCCTCAGAAGCTTGAAGATCGGCTTGCAAATTGCAGTTAACTTAGCTATGAACCTGCTAATGTACTGCAATGGCCCGATAAATCCTCTGACTTCCTTTTCTGTCTTAAGTCCAGGCATTTCGCGGATTTCCTTAACTTTATCTGGATCAATTTCTATTCTTTTCTGGCTAACAATATGCCCTAGTAGTTTCTCAGATATTACCCCAAAGATACACTTCTTTGGGTTCAGTCTGAGATTGTACTTCTCAGCCCTTACTAGAAATTTTTCCAAAGCTTCAAAATGACCCTCTCTGGTTGCAAACTTCACCATCATGTCATCAACATATACTTCTATCTCCTTATGGATCATTAAAGCGGGTCAAATTGTATTACCCTAGTCTCTAGGACTTAGTATAGAGGAGTAGGGTGTCGAACACTGGGAAATGGTAAATTTTATATTAATAGGATAATTACTTAGATGTTTAGGCAAACCAAATTGGAATAGGAATAATA